>JAVSCE010014369.1:0-96631 GCA_032199065.1 Smutsia gigantea | reverse complement strand
GACCATTTTGATATTTCTCAGTGCTTTGACGTGCATAATCAGCCTTTCTAAAAGTGTGCTTTATTGAGTCTCCTTACAGATTAATAAGTGCTCCCAAGTAGAATAAGTACTAGATGTAAAAAGAAGCATATTAGCTAACTGTGCAACTAGTATGTGTTTTGAGAGAACTCATATTTTCCTGAAAAATATTTACTACAAAAAATATCTTTTAGGAAAAAATTAGGATTATGTATAACTTTATGATTTACAATGCTGTAAATGTTTGAAACAATTATTCATTGAATACTAGTTAAGCTGTTCTATTTAAATAATTCTTTAGTAGGAAGAACTTTTATGGACTCCTGTATATAATGCTAATTTATGTTAACTAATATTTGAAAGTACCAAGTAGTTTACCTATTTAATGATTTGAGAGCTTTAGTATCCTATTTTCCTTCTTTTTGTGTAAGAACCCCACATTTCTTGTCATTTTGTGTTACATATTTCAAATAAGTTGTAATGGTAAAAACTTTTATCCCCTTGAGAAAATTTCTTAAATTCTTAACTGTCAAATGTAAAAATAATTTTCATTATTCCCGAAAAGTGAAGCATATATGTAAAAAGTGTTATAGTCTCTAATTTCATAATTAGGAACACTTGAGCATGAGATGATTCATTTGCTAGTAAGTGCATTTGCATGTGATTATTTCTTATTTCCTACAACTGCATTGCATAATCCCCGTGCTTAAGTCATGTGGAAACTGAAACCTGGCTATTGAAAAAGCCCTCCCATCCATTATTTTATTTGGTCAACATAATACTTGTTTATATATTGATCAGTTTTGTGTTTTTTTATGTGCATTAAATCTTTTAATGACACTCTTCTAAAATTATGCTGTTTTACTTTCTATTGGCTAAGTGTGATTTTGAAGTTTAATATTTATTTGAGGATACTAACTAATGAATAGGTAGAAAGCCTTGTTAACTGTTTGTGAGGCAGCCGGACATGGTGGTGACTTGGGATGGCAGTCTCCCTGTGTTCTTTCCATCATGCCTCAGGGCTTCTGAAGTTATGGAATTCACTTCAGTAATTAACAATCTATTCCTTGACTCCTCTATTTACTTTGCATTTTCAGCGCACAATTTGTTGCATTTTCAGTGCACAATTTGTTGTGAAGGAAAATTCCTCCTTCCACATACATCACATCAGTTGGTTCCTATTTTTAGGAAGAATCTAAGGAATATGAGATTACCCCTAATAACTATGGGTTGGAATTTTCAGAAAGAGGAATTCAGTAGTCCATATATTTCAGGCCTGCATTTTGTTTTGCAGGCCCTTTAAACTCACTCTTGTTTTTCTTTCTGAAGTGTCAGTTTTCAGCAGGTATTCAGTGACTGCCCCAGTACTTGCTGCTGACTGGTGTGCTCATGCAGCAGGGGAAGAGTACCCAACTCCAATCCGTTGCTCTCTCCAGCTGAGTGGCTCTTTGCAGTTGTTCCCTGTAGGTTCATAGGGCTGCCTATATTCATGTCATTTCCTTAAAGTATTAAGTGAAAGAAATTCATATATAAAGAAAAATAGGCAGAAAGAATGATCCAATCAAAGTTAGGAACATAGCATCCCCAGCAGAAAGATCAACAAGGGTAAAGACTCCATATTTTGAATAAGTTTAATATTTTGTAAAACAGTAAGAACAAAATGACAAATAAAACCCCAAAAACTCATGTAGCTGAACTTGACAGGAGATCTATCAAGAGCAGTAAGCAGAAGCCAGTTTACATGGCACCTATAGAACAGAAGTTTGGGCTTATATGGAGATCTACTGGAACAGAAAAAGGAGTTAAAAGCTACTGCCATCTAGGCAGAACAAAAAGTAAAGTGAAATGGGGAGTAGAAACAGAGGCAGTGAAGGTGCTGACATTTATTTTAGAATTAGAGGACCTGGTGTTTTTGAATGTCAGTAATGAGGAAAGGAGAAATAGGTGATTTCTAAGTTTTGTCTTGAGTGGTTTGGATTGTGCTATTTAGTGAAACATAAAGACAGAAAACAGAGTAAGTTCAAGAGGAAACAGATCTGTTTGAGCTGTTACATTTGTGATTCCTTTAGACAAAAAAATTAGGAGATGTAAGAAAATTGCAAAGACATCAGCTATTTACTAAGTGAGAATGTCTAGGGTGAAAGCATCAATGAGTAACAAAGGAGAGAAGATTGTGATCAAAATGTGAGGATGCCTACTGTGAAAACATCTGAAAAAAGTAAAAAGTAAACATGGCAAAAAATGTATCTTGTAAAAGGTTCCTTGTAGGGATGTGAAACACAGGGCAGAAATGGTAATTATGAGTGAGCACAGCTTAGATATCTGTGAAAATAACATGAAATCAGAATGGAAGGACCTCAAATAAAGTTAAAATCTGAACATGAAGTTGGAAAGGAACTGTGTCTAAGCTGGTGATGCCGGGGTTCTTGTTCTCAGAGCCAAAGAATGAATTTCACAAACATTCAAGGTAGGAGAGCAAGGTAGAGGCCTTTATTTAGAGGAAAAGGGAGAGGACAGAACTCCTGGCTAACATCATGAGAGGACAGGAGAGTCTGTAGTCTTCTCATTGTCCATGGGTTTTATGTGCAACAGAGGATTTTCAGGAATGGGGGTAAAGGGCTAGGGATGCAGACTTGCTGAGTGGTCCCAGAATGGCCATTTTTGATGAGTAACAAGAAATTTACTGCTCTGATTCTCAGGGTAGCAGCATCCCTCCTGGAGCATATCAATTAAAACACCTGCCCTGCCTGCCAGGGTGGGCTGGGTTGCGGCCTGCTTGTGAAAGAGTGTGTTAAGAATCTTACTTCTTGACTTCTTGGGCTGTTGAAAGTTGGGCTAGCTTATTACTAAATTAATCTTTTTCCTAGGTTGCAGATTACTTAATTAGGTTTAGGTAAGGAAATGAAGCCTATAGGTACAGTTAAAAGTGAGCTGGGCCTTTTAGCAGGCTAAGGTAAATTTTACAGTGTCATGATCTAACTAATACAGTGAAGTCACAGGTTATGCTGAGACACTTTTCTTTATCTGCAGAACACTCAAACATTCCAGGCCAATTTGCTCCTGGCCTTTTGAGCTTTAACTGATTTCACTGAAGAACGTCTATATTCCTAGTCTGGTATCTTTACTGTAGAGAATTAGTATGACTCTAACTTTGGGTAATGCTTAACACAGGGTTTCAGTAGGGACTTCTTGGCACATTGTTACATTGTTCTGTCTGTGATTATCTTGCATTGCTTTTTTTCTGGAGGCTCTCACCCTACTCTGCCTAAACCCATGGTCTCTGTCTCACGGGGACAAACATTCAATTTGATTGGTATATAACCAACTCCAGAAGATAAAACAAGCATAGATGAAATTAGAAAAATGTACAAAAGGTGGAATCAAGCCATTGTTTTCAGGATGTCACAGCTTTCTACTTCAGAAGACTTTTTGCCTCTTAAAATAAGTGAGGACACAGAGGCAGAAGCAGCACAGAATTGTACAGAAAGAACCATCTGGGCCATTTGTGGAGACGTCATGTGTCTTTGTGGGAAGGGTACCTGCACCAGGACCTTGTGTTAACTTTTGTTAAATTTACATCAATGCTTTCCATATCTAAAAGTACCACTTGACAGATAATATTGTTTCTTGCTCATTGCCATTCATTCAGATAAATCTGACTTTGCTCTTAATTATAAATAAATGAGTTTGGAATATACATGTAAAACAACCTCATTTCTTTTTCAAGTAGCTGAGGTGCAAGGAAAGAGGTGTATGGAAGCCACAGAAACCCCAGAGCTACTTACTGGGAAATTTTAATTCTGAATTTAGGACTTCTCATTTACCACAGTAAGATTTATTTATTTATTTTTAATTTGTGGCTTTTCATTACAGGAAATTTCAGAAAGATGAAAAATATGCTTCTTCACAACCAATGTATTTATATATTGTTTACAGCTGGGTCTGCATGCTAAATTAGTTGTCCAGTTTGCAAAACTACCCCATAAGATCTGAAAGAGGAAATACAGCACATAGGCCTGGGCCTTTCAGCATGCTAAAGTGAATCTTACAAATGATTAGCATAATAAAACATGCACTACTCTTCTTTATCTGGGGAACATTAATTGATCTTACTGACGAATGACCCTAGAACTTAATGTTTAACACAGAGTTTTGGTATAGGGTTTCCTTGCATGTAGTTACATTGCTCTGACTGCAAATATTCTGCCTTGCTTTTTCCAGAGGCTCTCCCCCTACTCTGACTACACCCACTGCCATGAGACATATTTATATCCCAGCCCTGTGAAGCCTAGAGAACAGGCTTTGCTCAGAAATACTCCACCGCATGGAACCAGCACTGCATAGTTTCCATAGTTAGTAATGTAGGAAGTGATTAATCCTGCCAAACTTAATCAGTTATTTTCTAGAAATTGCCTGCTTATATCAGCTTGGCAAGTGAGCATGTCCGTGTGTTGGGACTGTTCAGTCCATACAGTCTTTTCTTTACAAGGGGAAAGTGAACATGCCTTGTAAATTATGTTTTTAATGTTCTACATAGTAATGATATAGTCAACTTTTCCTTTTACATATATTTTCCTTAGGACCCAAGTCAGTATCATGTTAATATATTTGTATTTATGAGTTACAGCCCAGTGCAATTGAGATTGGCTAAGTTGAAGCTTATACAGGGCTCCCCACTTTTTCAGAGAATCAATTATCAGTATGGTGGTTGTGGGTAAAATTGTAATATTTCCAGAATATCTGGCCTGACTTTAGTACATTTGCATATCCTCAGGGGTGGAGAGAAGTTCATCTCCCCATCAATGGGTAATTACTTGGGCAACAGAGGGCATATCTGATCCTGAGAGGTTAAGGGGAGGGGCTTGCTTGCTTGCTTCTTCCAGAGCAGAGAGAGATGGCCTTGGACTGCCTTTTGTAAGTAATAAATGGGTTTTAAACTTTTTATTTCTCCTTTTGTCTTATTTCAGTTTCTAGAGGTGTTTTGCCCTGGAATTTCCTCTCCCCAGACTTATGGTGGTCAAAATACTCAGCTAGCCTGATAACAGTGCTTCTTACTTCCTTATAGTTCAAGTGGTTTCTGCCTAACAAGGGTCCTTGAGCATCAGTGTTATTATTCTTAAATATGGTGGACTTTATTTTTCTGTGGGGCTTATAGATCTGTTTCTATATACATATATTAGGTAAGCATGTTTTACTTAATGTAACAATAATAATTGAACATAAAAATTTATACTCTTATTAAAACTATATTTTAATTGTATAATACTAAATATGGTATAAACTTACTCGCAAAGGAGTTATTGAGGAAATTCCATTTGAAATTTCAGGAAGACTGGATAGGAAAGCAAAAGAGTGGAAGATAAGGTAAATCCAAAACAAAAACATATTAACAATTGATGGTATTTGTAGGTGCATTAGAGTTTTGAACACATACATCACAGAGTCATTTGTGGTTTTCAAAGATATCTGATAGGTGATGTTAGGCATCTCTCTTGCAAATGAGTTTCAGCCCCAGGCAAGTTCGCCATAGATGCACTGTGACCAAAGAAATTTACAGCAATGGGCTCTTGGGGTGAAAAGGTTATACCCAGCTTTATTTCGAGGTGGCAGGTCAGTATCCTCGGTGCTGCCCCCACTCCAGCCTCGCTCTGCTCTCCTACAGCCTTCCAGCCCCGCCACCCTGTCTCCTGCAGGGCACTGAGCAGAACTCCTTACATTAACACAATAATGGCTTATTGCCTAAAGGTGTGGACGTGGTAGCATAGCAACAGGCCAGTTACATTTAAGTTCAGTGAGGATCCTGGCCGTAGGAACCCCACCTTACCCACAGCATCTAAGTAATGTTTAACTAAATTTCAGGAGACCAGATTCTAGTCTTATCCTGCCATTAACTTATACTGCACTGAGAATTTGTGTGTATGAATCTACAAAATGAAAAATAAATACGAGTGTTCCAGCAGATGACCGTGGTCTACTTTTAATCCAAAATTTTGTAACTTTAAAAATATTTCTACATCTTTAACTGTCAAATAAAAGTGAATTATTTCTAGGAAACTTTCATTCCCTGGGGAAAAAGATTTAGAATATGCATTAGAAATTGTGTAAATACAGTGGTTCCAAATAGAGCAAGATTCTAGCTGTCCAGCAGCTTGTGATCCATACTTGAAGCATCATTACACAGATAATCATCCAGTTGTAACTGGGGGTGATGTTCTTCATTCATTCATTCTCATGCACCATATACATAATGTCTATGTGGGGGTGCCAGGCTCTGTGACAGGGGCTGGTTGGAGATTAACACGGTAAGAAAAAAACAAACAAAAAATCCCATGGTTTTTGTTTTCATTGAGTACAGAGATTTGTGTATAAGAAATATATTAGCCAGATCATTACACAAATAAATACTAAAAGTCAACCTGAGACAAGTATTTTGGGTCAAAGGAACACAATTATTTATGGAGGCATATTAACAACAACAAAAATCAGACCAATTGTGGGGTGCTGAAAAGTTTTCTTGAAGGAAGTGACACAGGCCAATGATAGACCTTGAGACAAAGGTAGGGCGATTAGGTAATTTGAAATATTGTAAATAAAGGCCTTATGATGATTGGGGATACAGCACATTGGAGAAACTGATAAAAAGACATGGGGACTGAAGGCAGGTAATTTTTAAAAACAAATCAAGCAGATATTTGAGAGTAGAACTATTCCAGTGTACTCAACAGGGAGGAAGTAACTTTAAACAGTGGAAAAATAAATAGGAGCACCGAAAGAACATTCCAAGAAAATGACAATAATTTTAAAAGGTAAGAATAGAAAAGAAGAACATTGTAATAATATATAAAAGAACAGCCTAGAGCACTGCTTCTCAACCAGGATTATTTTGATTCTGTGGGTACATTTTATCACACCTAGCAGGATGTTACTGGCATTTAGTGGGTAAAGGGCAGAGATACTAAAATTCGATAATGCCAAGACAGTAATTCATGTCAAAGAATTATCTGGTATAAAACATCAATAGATCTGAGCTTGTACAAACAATCCAGAATGTTGAGAGCTAAAGGAATACAAATATGAATTGTGGCTGAAAAGTTAGGTAGTAACTATATCATGTTAGAATTTATAAAAAGGCAATAGGAAAATTATTGAAGAATTTTATGTACAAAAGTGACATGGTAAATTACATTTACAAAAGATTAATTTCAATAATATGAATGGATTATAGCAGGAGATGATGGAGCCACAGAAATTATTAAAGTGTTTCATTAACCCAAGTGAACACTAATGATGAATTTATCAAAATTAGTAACAGATTAAATGGAGGAAAGTGAACAGATTGGAGAATGTTCAGGAAAAGGCTCTGTGATTGATTGGATATGTGGTTAAGAGATAGGGACTGACTTCCATGTTCTGACCTGAGCAGCTGGAAAGCTGGTGAAGACATCACCTCATAATATATGTGAACCTCAAACACAAAAATTTCCAAAGGACAATCTTACTGGCTATTTGAATAACATAGTCCTTACCTAGTCAGCTATGGGTAGAATGGCTGAATCATGTACTAGACGGACATGTTTGCTGCAGTTCACACTCATTAATGTTCTTTCATATTTTACAAGGAAATATTCTGGGTTGAGTGGATTGCACAAAATTGCTGATCCATTACTTCCACAGTCAATACTTTTTTGACATGTAGAGATGATTTGAACTTAATATATTCAAATTATGTTCTGTACAATCAAATATACACACTCCCTTCTCCAAAGTCCCCTCCAAATAATGTATGTGGATTCAATGCCAGGAGGACAATATATTCACACAACACCTTCCCTAAATACCTATTTCTTCCCTAGTTGATAGATGAGTGCGGCAACTCCTATTTCTGTTAACTTTGTGTATCAGGCTCCTCTTTTGTGTCATTTCATATTATCATGGCATTACCTGTCTCTTATTCCCTCTAGTGCTTAAATAAATATTGTGAGAACAACAGCTCGCTACATGGAGTTGCGATATGACAGTATATTCACTCACATTCCCTCTCAGAACTAGTAACCAGAGGAGACTGAGCTGCATTTCTGCCACTTACTCCCACTTTCTAGGATAAAGAACCTCTCTTGCTTGGGTCAGGGTCTCATCTGTTACAGCCAATTGTAGACTGCGTTCTATAGTATAAACAGGACTTTGGAGGCTCCCACACTTGGAAGCAGTAGGGAGGGAGAGAGGGACAATATGTCTCCAGAAAATAAGGAATGCTTAGCTGAGAAGTCACCTGAAAATAAGCCCTTAAAACCTCAGGATGTAGGAAATGTTATATTTTATTCTGATAAGCATGAATATATTACGTTTATGAATCAAATATTGAAAAATAGTCTGGTCCTAAATGAGTGAATACTGACTAGAAGATGTAAAGACTCTTAAGTATTTGAAGAAAAAAATAAATAAAACCTAATTTAGGATACTTAAAAACTATGTGAGATCCTACTTATTAAAAAAAAACACTTCCCATACTTACAATTAAAAATAAAATCTATTATGCATATTAACAATGATACCAGAATACAGGTAACAGAATATTTTTTTAATCCAAAAAGAATTAAGTGCCATACTTTTCAGCTATAAGAAAAAACTAATGATGAATGCCACCAATTTTCAAGAGAAATGGGTTAGTGCCTGTGAGTCCGGGGAGAGGAAACCCACGGGCAAAATGCCTCTACAAACCAAAATCAGTCAAAGGGAGGAATAAAGTTTAAAACCAGTTTATTGCTCACAAACTGCAGTCCCAGGCCATCTTTCTGCTCTGGACGAAGCCAGCAAGCCAGCCCCTCCCCCTAAACACTCAGGTTCATACACGCCCTCGGTTGCCCAGGTAATGACTCACTGACATGGAGATGAACTTCTCTCCACCCCTGAGGATATGCAAATGCACTAAAGCCAGGCGATATACTCTATTCTGGAAATGTTACAATTTTACCCACAGTGCAAAAACAGGATATGAAATTTATAAGCTGCATCTCTGGCACTCTATCTCTCATCACTTTTATTTGTATCATTTTATGTCCATGCATAGGTCAATAATTCATAAATAGTGCTGACACCAGATATTTTTTCAGTTTTCATAATACTGCATGTTGATAACAAAATTTTATAATTATCTGCCATAAATTTGCTTTCAGATGTCCTGGTTACAGAAATAACAACATTCCAAAGGTTTTAGTTTCAATTTAAGAAATTGATTCTAGCTTGCAAGAGGTAACTTTCACACTGCATTCCTTTATCCAGAATTTTTTTTAAAACTACTACTACTAAGTTCTCATTTTGTTGCTGTACACTTGTCACCATTTCTTAAGTGAATTTTGTTTTAAGCATAACACTGCATACCTTTCAATTTTACAAACATTAAAAAAAAAAGCAGGAAAAATCGAACAAGGATGAGTTTCTTACTTCACCGAGCTCAAAGATTTAAGCCCAAGAGAAAAGATCACGTGTCAGGGCTGAAGAAAGGATGTCTATACACCTTTGTGTTTCATAAACCAGAAGGAACGGCAAAGTCTCTGTGATTTTACGGAGATTATGGTTTATAAACATCCATACCTAAGTAGCCCAAGGGTGCATCCATCATATCGCCAAAATTGGAAAATACACATGTGAGGCAGAAAGCGTTAAAGCTTCTATGGAGTCATGCAAAGTGCTTGCCAGAGCCGAAGCCCAGCTAGCTGGTTCTTTGTGTCTTCCACTTGCTGATCTTGGGATAGCCAGTTGTTTCAATGTTTTGAGAAGCCAGGAATATAAAACTTTATGTAACATTTCTAGACACTAAATGCTGGCAAGTCATTTCCTTCCCATTCATTCTCTTCCCTCTCTTCTCTTTCTTTCCCTTTTGGTATCCCTTCTCTATTTTTCCCTTCCTTACTTTCCTTGTCTTCCCTTCTGTTCCCTTTTCTTCCTTCCTCTCTCTCTCTCCCTCTTTTTGTCTTATCATGTATGCTAAGACTTTCCAGGTCAGACATAATGTAGACCAGAAAGGTAGAAGGACTAAATACACCTTTCCTCACGTTCTTAATTTCTTAAGCATCATGATATAATAGGACCAACAAGCATAGGTTTTGAGACTCATGTGGCTCTGAATCCTAGATAAACTTATGTGACCTTGGATCGGCCACTTACATGCTAAGACTTGTATATTCTCCATTTGTGCACTTTGAAGATTCATGAGAAATAGTGATTGTGTTTAAAATGTCTAACAAAGGATTAGATTTGACAGAGAGCTAGGAGCAAGGAGCAGATGGTGTCAGCGCCGTAGATTGGAGAACCAGAGAGCCGGGTTTTCCAGTATTTTCGTTCCAAACCCTCAAAATCTGAGTGCAGTGAGGTCTGATATTTGCCACAGTTCACCAGGTGGTGATACTCCCCCACGGTCATGGCCTTCTTTTTCTTGTGGTACTGAGTGAACACACCCGCCCGGCCCGAAACCACCTGCTGGAGCAGAGTGGGGATTAAGATATCACTGATGCCATCGTAGGTCTTCCGGGATTTCCACTCCTTGGGGGCGATTATCTTGGCCACACCTGCTCGGTGTGCACCTTGAGATTCCATATAAGCAATATATTTCTCAAAATCATTAAACTCTTCTTTGGTTGGGTAGAACGCATTGATTGGGCACCTTGGGTTCTGGGTACAGTTTCCCTTAGATGTCATAGCCTCCATTAATAAACAACAAACTCTCACGTCTTCAGGTGCGCCTGGATAGTTGAGGATTCTGGAAAATCCTATTTTTCCCAAATTGACTTGAGTGTCTTTGAGTCAGCGGGAACCACCCATGGACTTTGAGGTAAAGGAGATGACAATGTTTTGGGGCTGGCTGATTCACCAGGAGACTTCCCTCTTGGCAGAGGCTTTGCTCTTGACAGATGAAAGAGGCTGAACGTGCAACTCTGTGATGTTCCTCAGCTGGCACTGGGGTTTGTTCTCTGAGGCCTGCTCACTCACCCAGTCCTGGGTGTATGGTGTTCCAAATGTAGTGTCTTCAGGACAGTGTTTAAAATGCAACCTAGAAGAAAGAATACAAAGAGATTTACATTAACATTTGGGAAAGTTATTCAGGAGCTACAAATAAAATACCATGGGATACCACCATGGGATATTATCCCACACTCAAGGAAAGGCTAAAATTTTAGAAGATTGACAATATAGGATGTGGTGTTGATGTGGAACAATGGGAATTCTCATACCCTCCTAGAGAGAATGGACATCATTCTTTGGGAGACTAGACAGTATGTATTAAATTGAACTTGTGCATGTGCTGTGATTCAACTGTTACCACATGTCCAGGTAGTTTGTACACCTGTGCATGGAAAGTCACCTCCAATAATGCTCATAACAATATTATTTCTAGTAGCAAATACGGGAGACAACCCAAATGTCCATTAACAGTAGAATAGACAAATGCACTGTGGTATAGTCCTGCAATGGAATACAATAGAGCAGTGACAATTACATGAACCTGTAGGGATCATTTTGCAAACATAATACTGGGCAAAACTATCCAGACTTAAAAGAATACTGAATCCATTATTCCAATTTTACACAACACTTCATCTTTTTATATAAGTATATATAGAAAAGGAGGTCAAGTAATCTATGTTAGAAGTCAGAGCAGTGGTTACCTGTGAGAAAGAGAGGCTGTGAATGGGAGGATGAGGGCGTCTCTGGAGTAATGTTAATATTTTGTTTGGAATCTAGGTGCTCGTTACACAGCCATCAGAATAGCTAATTGTGATAATTCATCAGGCTGTTATGATTTTCACAAATTTCCATATGTTTATTTAAAAACAGAGTTTAGAGTGAGAAGCATTGAAGACTAAGAGACATATTTCATTGTATTAAAAGGAAAAGGAAGAGTGAAAATTAATGAACCAAACATTTGATTAAAGAAGCTAGGAAATGCAAGAAGGAGGAGTAAAGAAATAAGAAAGAATAAAGATGAAATTAATGAAAAATAATACATACAAAACAGAAGGGTGATGGCCAAAATGTCATTTGAAGAGACTAAGAAGTGCAACAGACCATGAACATAACTGATAAGAAAGGATAGAAAGTAGAAATAAACAATACTAGGAATTAAACAGTGCACAGATCTAGTAATACAGTAGAGAATTTTTCTAAATCTCAAGAAAATATTATGAGTATTTGACATCAACATTTTCAACACATAAGAAGACAATTTTCTAGAGAGGAAACATATACAAAATGGATCCAAGAAAAAAACAAGGAACCAAAAATACCCCAAATAAGAATCTGGATCAAAGTGTGCCCCCTAAAAAACCCTGAGACACAACATTTATAGGCGAGCCTAGCAAATATTTAAGAAAAAAAATGATTACACAAATCTTTCATGCTATACCAAAGGTTGTAAAGCTACTCAGATGAGGCTATACTTACCTGATTGCAAAACTGAAAAAGACAACAGAAAATAAAGCATAAATGAAAGCTTGCTAAATAGATTATTATTTAAGCAATAAAGCAATATGTTAAAAGAATAACACATTGTGATCAAATAGACTGTATCTCAGGAATGCAAAGATGATTCAAGATCACAAGATCTAATGATAGAATCAGAATATTAATGAAGGAAATGAAAAATAACATCATCTTATAGATACCATTAAAGGATTTCATAAAATTGAACATTCATTCATGATTTGAAAACTCTTTACTTGAAAACCATTCAGAAAAATTTCTACATTAAGATAAAGTGTTTCAATGTAAAACAAATAGCAAGTATTCTTCACAGTGAAACAAGAGAAACATTCTCTTGTTTAAGGTAGAAAAATATACATCAGCAAACTGTGTCATTAGCCCAATCTCAAGTGGTCCTTACTTCTAATTCCCTAGTTATTGTCCCCTACAAATATTCTCTTTTTACCTTAAACTTTGGACCTGCTTACTCCAGCCTATTTAGAATTCTCCAAATGCCCTAAAAGTCCCTCCATGACCTGGCCCCCCATCACCCTTTCCCCTGGCTGTCTCCCATTCCTGGCTGTGTCTCAGAGAAGCTGCACCTCTCCTCCTACCTGATGCTCTTGGCACATTGGCAGCTCTCCTGCCCCTTCAAGGCTGAGCTCAAATATGATCTTTCCAGTGAGGTCTCCTCTGTTAGTTGATTGGGATAAAATTAGAGACGAATTTCTCTCAAGAAAACATACTCTCGTCCCAAGAAAACCTCTCCAAGTGAAACCTACTGCTGCTCAGGATCTATGAGTCTCCTGAAAATTCTAATCCGATCAGCCCCACCCCCATCACACCCGCCCTAGTCTAAGCACAGCTGAATCCACCCAGCTATCCAACCAGCTCCTCCAACTGAACTGCCCTTCCTTGTTCTAGTAAAGGGCATTCTTTTCAGTGTTATCAGCCCACAAAACATTGGTGTTTTGCCTGAATTTTTTTCTCTGAATTTCTTATAAGAAAATAGAAAAGGGAGAGAGGACTGCCAACCCTCAATGAGTCAGAAATCATATTTTATTCTTTTTTTTTCTGGGTTCTTGCTCTACATTTATTTTATTTATTTTATTTTTTATTTTTTTAATTGTATATATTTATTTTTTTAATATAATTTACTTTATTATCATTAATCTACATTTACATGTGCAATATTACTGTTATTAAACTACCCCTTCTTCAGGTCCCCCCCACCCAGAAATCATATTTTAAAAATAAAAAAATCTTGTAAGCTCAAACAAATGGCTTCCTTCCCCAGCCAGAGTTATAGAGACTAGAGATCAGGTCTGCAGCAAGCATTGGTGTGATACAGTCTTACAAAGCCACTAGCAAGGGTCACAGAGACCAACGTGCCTTTCCTTTGTCCCAGAAAGCAGCCCCAAATTAATGAGACATGCCTGTTAAGAGGAGAAACATGCCTCCTCCTATCATACGTTGGTGTATGAAATCAGAGGAGACTTCCTAGAGGTTCGGAATCCACTTAGAATCACCGTACAAAATTATTGAGAATTTGTGAGTTTCTGTTTCTGCACAAATTCTATGAAAATTTTTCAGAAACCAAAAGCAGATCCAGGTTTTGTGGGGTCTGAAGATGATACAAATTTCAGGGCCTTCTTAGAAATGGAAATATTTCCCTGGGAAAGCTGCCGGGATGGGAGGGAAAGTAGTAGAGTAAAGATAGCACCATTTTCAGGGCACAAAACACCATTGGTATTGGGGTCTGCACAGAGCCATGGCGAGATGAAAGGCCAAGGAAATGGGGTGAGGGGAACTCCCAGGAGGAGGTAACCCCATTCCATTTAGAGGTTCAGGCGTTTAATCTTCCTCACCCTGCAGTCTCCCCGATAAGACTTCAAAGATAGCTTGCCTGCCACAGTGCAAAACAGTAACACGCCCTACACCTCCTGTGGTCCCCAAGCACCTGTCTTTCCTTATTGGAAGTCCATTCAGATAAAAGGAACCTGGGGCTGGGGCCCATTCCTCTACTACTACAGCCCTCATGGAGGTTGCGAGGTTTGCTTCTTTGACTAAATATAGTCCATTCTTCCTTTGGGTCTAGGGTTTGGGACAAAAATAGCAAAAGAAGAACTTGCTCTCAGTGACCCCTGCTGGTGGCTTTTATAAGAGTGCGTCACACCAATGTTCACTGCAGAAATGAATACTAATGGAGGATCCCTTGGAATGAGCAGTAAGAGACCTCTGCTTCAGATGGACACTCATGCACCAAAGAATATGCAAAAAGGGATACGGAGCATCAATATACTCTTCTTTTCCAGCCTAAACATCAGAGGATCAATGGAGGGTCACAGCTGGTGAAACCATCTCCAGGGCTTTGTAGGACTTTTTGTAATAAATGGGGGTGGGGGAGGGTTGATAACAATCTGGCTTATTCTTAGGGAGTCTGAAAAATGCAATTTATTTACACTCTAAAGAACAACATCTCTCTCTTCCTATTCCAGATATACCTAAAGAGCACCTGCAGTTGGGGATAGGTTGTTATTAAGGAGCAGTGTTGTGCCAAAATGACCCTAGATATTCCCCCAGCTGGATGGGAAATGCTCAAGCTCAGATTCCTATGGGAACAGTGGCTTCCTTCCCGTGGCTGGAGGACTGTACTCGCCAAAGGAGCTTGAGGTCCCCAGTTGCCTCCTAAGGCAGAGGGCTGCTGGCCTTCCCAGACAACTCCTGTCTATGGTTGGCATGACTTCTAGGCTACTGGATTCCCCAAGAAGTCTGTATGTCCTTTTCCTGATAAAGTTGCTGTCATCAAAGCCCTATATGAAAGAAGAGCAAAGGGGGAAGGGGCCCGACACTTACAGCAAAACCCAAGACACACCCAGGATCCCTCCCAAAAAATGAAAAAGGGATGCCTCCCTGTGGAATTCTGAAGAAACGGGAAGACTGTGTGCCTTGTTTTGATGCACCCTTAGACAAGTGTACCAAGTCCTTAACTCATACTATATAACTTTGTGGTATTTGTCCCCATACTTTACACAACTGTTGGCAACTCCACAAGGAACAATAACAGAATTATTCCCCATAGTGAAGGAGCATTTAAGTAGTAAGCTTCCAGCAGGGTTAAGGTTGTTCCAGGCAGGTGTACTTCAGGGAGAGAGGAACAAGGGCACTAATGACTGGGTCGAGGGACAAAAGAGTGATTATAAGCATGGATAGTTAAATTTATCCTGGGTAAAAAGGAAATGAGAACATGAGGGTAGAGATGGAGAATGAAAGAGTATTTGATTTGTGGGCTGAATTTCTCCATTAGGTCAAATAATTCTGTTAGAACACTGGGAAACGTAAGCTAGAAAGACAATGGCATGCTTGAAACAGATTTTTTAACTTGGGACATTTTTTAACTATCTTATGATGTCTTCAAAATTTCCCTTTTATTTATGCTACTCAGCTTTAAACTGCCCTCCTCTTCCGCTGTTATTTCTCCCAGATTTCCCTTCCACCTTTGTCCTTAAATCCCATCCTTTCTCAAGTACATCAATTTGATCCCATATCTTCCCTGACGGGCCCAGCAAAGCACCATCTCTTCTTCCACCTCTTGTAGTTCTTGTTTAGCACTTATAATGTATACCTTATATAATATGAACAGCAAGAGTCACCTTTACTTAGCAGTTCACTTTGCCAGGCCCTTTATTAAGCACTTTCTATATAATATCTCATTGCAACCTCACAGCTAGTTTATGAAGTTGGCACTATTGTCACCCCCAATCAGTGGAGTAGTAAATGAAATATAGAAAAGTATATACTTAATTGAAGAGCTTGTGCTCTCCCTCTCTAGAGCTTTTTCTGTACTTGTCTGAATGTTCTGCATGGAAGTATTTCTGAGAGCATGGTCTGTCTTTTCCATTATTGTTTTTCCAAAGGATTTTGGTACTTTATATAGTGTGCACTCCAACAATTGTTATTAAAGAAATAATGAACTGTAGCCATCTGGTACACACTGCAGCCTCTCTCCTCTTGCTTATACTCCATCTTTGTTCCTGCTCTCTTATCTTAAGGGAAGAGGGGATACTCCTCTCCATGGCTTTGTGTTCTGTTAAATTCCTTAAATCAACACCTCACCCTTATGCCAGGACACAGTCAATTAAATATCACGGTCACATTCATCTCCCTTATATCATCCATTATCAGTCTCTTTCCTGATTTAAGCTACCATCTTCCCTCTCACCTTCATTTCAATACCGAACATGTAGAAAACATACATGAAAATACTTTGTATCCACGAATGCATTTTCTCCCCTCGCTCACCTGCTGGCTCTGCCCCCAATTCTCTGCTGAAACTGATGGCTACAAATCATCAAGCTCTTTCCTCGCAATGCTGCGCCAGGGGTTTTATTTTATCACTGTACATCCTTGGTTCGCGGACCCCTTCTTTCCCCTGAAAGGCCTCTGACCTCCCTGATGCTGCTCTTAAGTTCCTGGTTATTATTCCTCCTCCTTAGCTCCACATCCTTTTCCTGCCACACACAGACGCAAACTTATCCCGAAGCTCAAGGAGCATCTCTCTTCTGAATTATTTTTCTTTCTGCCTTTAAAATTCCGATTTATGTTGATAGCTTTCTTTACTACTGCACTTTCTCTCCTTACAAGTGTTATTTATGGCTATAGCTTTCCTTAATACTAACTTTCTCCTAAGCTTCTACTTTCCTTCTTTATCTTAGGTAGGTCCACTAAGCCCCTGAAATTAACTTGTTCAGTACAAATTGATCATGTTTCTTCTGAAACTAATTTCCTCCTTTAGATGTCTTTATTTCTACTAATGGTAAAACAGTTGTCCTCCTCACCTTCATCAACTATTCCATCTACCTGCCCAGCCTACAGGTGTTGACAGCCAGGGGTCCCATGATTGTCTACTGTGAGACCCCAGGAACCCTCACACAGCACAGGGCGGCTCTGTGCTCTCCTCACCTTCCTTGCATGAGGCTGCAAGGGCCCGGTTTGCTTTCCTCTCCTCCTGAGCGGTCACCACCCAAGCCTCACCTTGGCTTCTTTATTCCAGTATCACCTTGTGATTGTATCATGTCAGAGGCTCCCTACTCACCCTTATTTTATGATCTTAAAATTCTTCTATAATGATATTTTAAGGATTCTTTAAATATTTCTTGGGAACATATAATCAAATTTTCCATTCTATTTGAAAACTTGCTCTAAAGAAATGGAAAGAGTGAACAATTTAGAAGGAGAGCTAAATATCAAAAGCTTAAATACCATTCTAAGGGCCTTTCCCTTAAGAAATAGTAAATGCTGACTATGAATATTACACAAGACCTCATTTCTTATTGAATTATTGAATATACAATTTAAATAATCTTTGAGTTGAGCACTTTGTATCTGTTTTATAAACTAAATTATTTCCTTTGTGCATTTCTAATGAATCTAGGAAGAATGAGGCAGGGTTATCATGTCTATTATATGTGTGTGTGTATATATGTGTATATATATTAGTCTTCAGCTACTGAGCAAGAAAATGTAATCACCGTCTATGTTAGAATATAAGTATAGATAATAACTAGTATGTATAATACATATAAGTATATGTTCCATATAATACATATTATTATTACACATATAATAATATAACTTCACTCAAAACAAAACTGCTCAGAGCATGATAGGTACAGAGACAGGCGTCCCTCAGTATTCCAGCAGATGGGCCCCCTCTCTCTGACCCCAGCCGCCTCCTTTAACCATGTGACTGCCTTCTTGCTTCTTTCAAGCTGGGCTACAAGGACCGGTCAAAAATAAATAAATAACACTTTCACTTCAGATACACATTATATCCTTATCCATGGTATCCACAGTAGCACAGAAATTCATTATCTAAGGAAACTTGACAGTTCTTACAATGGAGGAAAGGTATTGTCTTATCAGAATGATTAAAAAATTATACCTGATCTCTTGAACTTAATGGATGTCGGGAAATTATGAAGTCTTTCCTCTGTGTCTTTTAAAAATAATTCCTCTGACCTTTCCTGTGTGTATGTGTGTGTTGGGGGGGACTGTGCGTGTGTGTGGGGCAGGGGACTGTTTTCAGCTAGAGAAGGTGAGTGTTGTGCCTAAGTCGCGAATCCCCAAAAGACCACCAAGAAGCCGATTCCGATGCAAGCATACAAGGGTCGTTTATTCAAGCTCGAGATCGGGCCCGCACCTGTCACCAATGCAGCGGTTCCAAAGTGAGAGCCCTGAGCTCAGGGTAGGCAAGGTTTTTAAACATTACAAGGTGCAGGGAGAGGGGGCCCTAACTTGGACATTTTCCATGGGTTAAGTCTGGCTGGTGCCCCGCTGCCAGCTGATGTATCATGTAAAGTATGTTATCTGTAAGGGACAGGAGAGGCTGGACCTTGAGTGTCTGGATTTGAGGTTGTTTCTAGGGAACTATCTGGGGTGAGGGCTACTCAAAAAATGGATGGATTTTCTAGTAACTGGAACAAAGTTTTCTTAGAACTAGGTTGGGGCTGAGGCCTCCTTCTTAAGATAGCCTTTTTTAAAAAGTTTCTCTTGCTCTCACAGTTAGGAGTGAAATGAATAAATTTAAAAGTCCCTTTCTCTGCAGCCAGTGTCCATATTGGACACCAATTTCAAGAGAGCAGGAAAGCCTTTTGTCTTTCATGCTGCATACATATTTCAATTCTATTATCTTAAATGGGGATTGTTGGACAAAATGCGTCAGCCAATGACCACTGTTTCTGCCAACAATATCCAAATTGTGTTCAACAAAAACTTTCTCCTCGAGTTATATCTACTTAACCATTGATTGGAAGTAATTTATAGCCATTCAATTTGATGGCTGAATAAATTCTATTTTATAAAGGCAAATGGCTCAATTTCCCCCTCTTATTGGTCAGTTATTTTGTTTTTACTTTTCCACGACTATAACTAATCACTTATATTTATCCTGTATTTCAGTACATAAAACAGTATATACAGTAAATATTGGTTGAATGAATGAAATTCCTTAGACCAGTTATTAGGAATGGAATTACTGCATTACAGTATTTAAATATTTTAAGATCCTAACACATATTGCCAAACTTTTCAGAAAGAATATGTCATTTCATATTCTCACCACTGAGTAACTTCATTTAGGGGAAAAAAGAACCTTTACTAATTTGTTAATTGAAGAAATGTAGCTCAAGTTTTAATTTATCTTTCTTGGATTACCGTGAAGGATGCTATTTTTTCTTTCATGAATATCGGCCATTGGATTTCATCATATGTATTGGTTCATAACTTTACACATTTTTCTCTAATCGGGTTCTAGTGTTTTTTCTTCTCATCTACTTATACTAACATTTTACATATTACTTATATGCATATTTCATGTATTATTTTACATATTGCTCATATGAATATTTTACATATTAAAATAAGGCCTTTGTTATATATGCTCATAGGTTTTCCCGTTTGCCATTTAGCTTATAACTTTAATTCTATTTCATTTAAAATTTTTTGACATACATTTCAAAGTCTTATCGTGTTGTTTATCTTTTCCTTTGTAATGTCTTTCATGTCTTTTATATTCGTAAGTTACTTCCCTCTCCAGAGGCAGATAAGTATTACCTTACGGTTTTTTCCTTTTTATACATTAACTTTACCTTTAATTCTGATTTTAATCATACCTTTCATTCTGATTTCTTTTATCAATCTGTTTTATTGTCTTGTATGTTGTGAGGAATATCGAAGATGAAACTGGTCCACAGCCCTCTATATATGACCTGTTTGCTATGTGTTTTCTCTCTCAGTTTATAGAAGCTTTCTGCTGTCCCAGTGTTCTTAAATTTTTTCAATCTCAAAATTCAGGTGCTTTGGTTTTAAGACATTTTTTAAGTTACTTCTTTGATAACTTCCTCTACATTTTCCCTTTGTACATTAACTCCTGTTATTTGGATATTGGACCTCATGGATTGGACTCTAATTTTTGTATCGTTTCTTCTCCCACTTTTCTCTCCCTTTATTACTACACTCTCTCTTTTTTAAAATCCCCTCATCTTTACCTCCCCAAACTACTTCAATTGTGTCTTTTTCATTTTTCCTATCAAAATTTTAATTTCCAAAAGGTAATTTCTCATCCCTTAGCTTTTTTTGCCTATATGTACCTTATCCCACCCATTTTTTCCCTCGAGTCTTATTGTCCTGTTCTTGTTTCACAGGTGCACTACTTTCATCTCTCTGAAAATAGTAAAATGTCAGTGGCTTTGAAGTTTTCTTTCCCCCCTGCACGGCCTGTTTTTTGAAATTACTTTTTACTCTTTTTTTAATTTGGTTTTCTTTCATTCAAATGTAAGGTTTTCCTCAAATGTCTGATGATCCCTACTAGTCGACTCATATATGAGTATAGCAGAAGAGGAGCTGATTCAGAACTGGGTGTATGGATGGTTTTAGTGATGATGCTTCCCTGAATGGTGATCTGGCTGCACTGTTTCCTGGGTGACACTCTGACTCTGGCATCTCCAGGAGCTGGTCACATGCAACAATGAAGGATCTTCCAATATTCCAACTGGAAGGGACAGTCCTGGCTTCCCAACAACATGGCAGAAGATCCTGAAACTTCCAATATCCACTTTCTGAAGCTCACAAATCCATTTGATTTCCCGATGACACCTGCACTGCCAGTGGTTCCTGGAAATTCGCAGTTCAGAGACTGCCTTTTACACTTGCCCTCGGAAATGAAACTTGCTTTTCCATCAAGATGAGAAAGGAGCAGTTTATCCTGCTACCAGAGAATGCAAGGGAGTCGGAAGCTCCAACTGCTTCCTAGACTTGCAGCAAATCTTCCTTAGCCTCATTTTAATTGCCACACCGAGAGGTAGCTCATGTCATGAAATCCTAAGCCTTTTGGATTCTGTGGACACAATTGTGTTCCTTAGCTTTCCTCACTGCCAGTTTAAGATTAAGCTTTCTAGGATTTGATAAATCAGTTTTTCCTTGTCCATCTGTTTTCAAAATTTACTAGTATCTTATTTCCTTTACTATATGTTCTCTTTGTAACATTTCTAAAAACAAAAATCCTAGTACTGTCAACTTCAGTGGAGTTTGGAGGGAGGAAAGTAAATGATTTTGTCACATTCTTTTCCTCTTTGTTTACCCAAATGTATCTCTCAATACCTCCTTCCACAAACCCTTGGCTGCAAATACTTCTAGCCATTGTCTCTGACTCGATGCTCTCTCTTCATTGCTTCTCTTTTCTGTTATATCCCCTGCCTTCCTGACATAGGTCCTACTTTAGGGACCCTTCCCTACAAATCCAAGACCTTGGTGAGGATTCTGTCTTGCACATCCATGACTACTATTTGCCTGGGCCATTTCTTTGGTGCTTAATACAAATTGCAGAGGTGGGAGCTCTTGAGAATTTTCCTTTCACCTCTAATGGGCACTTATCTAAAGTAATAAGTTCCTTCCAGATGTGCTTGCTTCTCTCTCCAAGATAGTTTCATGTTTCTGCATCACAGCTTCAACATTCCCTTCTTGATAAGCTACATGGAAAATTTAAGATAAAAAGTTGACTTTTCCTGTACACTTTGTACCTCAAAGTCCAATATTTGGCATAGATTTCCTATTTAGGAAAATCCAGGAATGTAGATATATAGAAAAAGACTCATGCAGGAAGTGTCTGGTATGAACAGCATAGACTAAATTGTGACATAGTTGGAAGAGCACAGAAGAAATCATAACATTGATTGGAACTTGACCTTTATTTTTACTTGCAGGAGGACATGTTCTTTAATTAGCAACTTAAATATCACATTACGACTTCACTGTGGTGCAAGGTAAGTTAGGCGCAGTACCGTTAACCTCATTAGCGTCTCTGTTTGCTCTTTTGTGTTGCAGAGACCCTTAGCAGTGGCGGGGGCGCTGGGGTCAAGGGCAGTGGGAACCGGGAGCCGGAAGCCTTCCTGAGCCCTTATAGACAAGACGCAGCCCAGCGATTGAGTTCTGAGGCAACATCTAATACACTCTTGTTTGAATTGTCAATATATTTTGATGACATTGCTTGAGTAGCACGCAAGCCGGGTTTTTGGATTCTACAAGAGATTCTGTAAATTACTTTAATGCTTAAAAAAACACTTATTTGCCTTAAAGTAGTGAATTCCATAGTATGCAGTGAAAGAATGCTGACAGTCTCCCTCATTCCCATTCCTAAATCACTCTTACATATTTTAGCTGTTTCTTTTGTTTTTCTTGTATTTGTAGACTTTTCAGTTTCAGATATTGGGGACACTCATACCACAGAAGGCATGGGTTAAGCTCTCTTATGCTTCATCCTAACACAGAGACTTCACCTGGTCCATTCTGTCATATAGATACTTTTTGGTTAAATCAAGTGTGAATTTTTACCATGTAAAATTAGTCTCCGCTGAGTCACATAGTGTGCTATGATTACACTGCGTTACATATACAGAATTTTATCTACCCTACAGTTAATAATTTTCTTATTATGTCATTTTCTTGGCTTAATACATATGAACTCATTCCCAAATTCATTTCCACTAGTGTGCACCGCTTCTAACTATATAAACCACACCAGGTGGTAAATAAGATTTCTCTTTTCAAAAATATTCTGCCTGGAGATTTCCATATGCTTTCTTAGACCAGGATTGGCTATCCTTTAGACTGTTGCAGAGCCTGCATCGTGAGGTTGGTTAACCATATTCCTGGGGATTCCATTTCTCTGAACATCATGTTAGACCACTTGATGCCACCCATCTCTCTTCTTTCCTACTTTATGCCCTCGTATCAGTGAGCATACCCACCAGAAGCATCTTTGGAAGCTTCTTTAGACATTATGAAGTAGCTCCCAGAATCTCCAGGAGGATGGGGGAATAGGGTTTGGAGACTACATCCAGAAACAATATCCAAATTATCCAACAATCTGTATTAAGGTATTCCTATAACTCCTTTGGTCAAAGGCACCAAAGACCTTAAGCAAGGGATACTACCAACTAGATAGTATGCCACTCTTGCCTCTGAAAGCCCAATCTCTCACCACCCTCTCCAGGAACAGATCCCGTGCAAAATCGATTTTCTCACATTTCTTCAAATTGAGGTCTCCATAAAAGTGTCTGACTGTTGGAGCCCAGTTCATATGCCTACATATTTCCTGCAGTAAATGCTGGACAACTGAGTTCTGGCTCCAAACTTGGCAAGGTAAGGGTCATAATGTGGGGGCTTCTCAATATAAAAAGGTAATTCAGAGTTATTGGCTGGTCACAAATAAAACCACGGTCTATCAAAGGTTGCATGTCTGAAGTGTCTTTGTTCTAATTTTACACTTTTCTTTTGGGATTATGATGACATTGTCTCAGTGAATTCTAGCCTCTAGAAATCCAAAACCAATTTTTTTTTCTGATCCTTTTTCTGCAACCCACTTTAACTCTCTGCATACCATTAGGATATTCTTTTGCTCTTTATTTTCTCAGGTTTAATCAAGATGATTGGTCTTATTTGTCAACAATTTTCTACAACTTCTGATGTAGAAACTCATCTTGTTCATTGCTGACAAATTTTCTGAAATAATTTCTTTGTATATTCCTTTCCACTATTTTCAGTTCTTGCTCTCTGGAAATATATTTGGATGTTAAACCTCTTGGACTGAACACCTAACTTTGTTTTCTTTGCTCTATTTTCCATCTTTTTGTTCATTATATTTTATTTTCCAAGCTTTCTAGCAGTTAATTTCCAGAAATTCTTTTCTTTTCTGGATATTCCTTTTATTATAGATTGCTTATATTTTTCCATGGCTGCAGCTTTTCTTTTCACTCTTTAGAAGTGTAAATTTTTGAGTTTTTTTTTTAAGATTCATTTGTGCTCTATGTTGTGTCTCTTTCCTGTGAATCCACCCTTCCAGGATATTTTGTTTTCTTTTATGTTAAATGTTTTCCTCATATGTCTAGTTATTCTTGGTGTATGTTTAAGAGTCAAGCATTATAGAGTTGCATTTCCTATGTAAGACTCGTAGGCTTCACTGAGAGTGCTCTGACAAGGATCCAGTCATTTGTTGTGGGCCTGGGGCAACTGTCTGTATCTAGAGGTAAGACTGTATTAAACAGACTTTAAATTTATGCACTGTCTCATTTGAAATTGGGGCCCAGGAATTTATGCTGTCTTCATTTTTTTGTTGTTCAGATATGTAAAAAATAGAGAAAATAGAATATGTAGCAAAAACCTGCATTCTAACCAGCCCAGGATTGACATCCTTATATTAACATCTTTGCTTCAAATGGTTTTTTAAAATAGCTTTATTGAAATGGAACTTACATAACAAAAATATTAATTCATTAATTTTTGGTATATTTACAGAGCTGTGCATCCACCATCATTACCTAACTTTTGAACATTGTCATCATTCCAAAAGAAACCTTATGCCATTTGCAGTCACAGCTCATTTGCACCCTCAGCTCCAGACAACCATTAATACACTTTTTTTTGATTTGCCTATTCTGGACTGTTCATATAAAAGGGATCATATGATATACAGTCTTTTGTGTCCAGTTTATTTCACTCAGCATGTTTTGGAGTTCATCCATATTGTAGCATACATCAGCATTTTGTTTCTTTTTGTGGTTGAATAATTTTTCATTTCTATAAATAGATCACATTTTATTTATCCACTCATCAGCTGATAACATTTGGGTTATTTTAATCATTTGGCTATTAAGAATGATGCTTTTATGAACATTCATGTATAAATCTGTAAGTGGACATTTATTTTTCCTGCGTAGATACCTAGGAATGGAATTGTGTCATATAGCAACCCTATGTTTAACGGTTTGAGAACCTGTGATGCATTTTCCCAAAGTGCCTGCAACATTTTAAATTTCCACCAGCAAATATATATGAGGGTTCCAATTTCTCAATGTCCTCACCAGCACTTGTCTTTTTGCCTTTTTATTTTACAGCACTTCTAGTCAGCATGAAGTCTTATCTCATGGCATTGTTGTGCATTTACTGAATGACTAATGATCCTGAGCTTTTTCACCTATGTTTATTGACAATATGTATTTTTTGAATAAATTTCAATTCCAATACTTTGTTCATTTTTTTGAATTGTCTTTTTGAGTTGCAAGAAGTCTTTATATCTCCTGGTTACAAGTCCTTTGTTGAATATCTGATTTGCAAATATTTTCTCTCAGTCTGTGGGTAATCTCACTTTCTTATTTCATTTGAAGTGCACATGTTTTAAATTTTGATGAAGACCAGTTTATCAATTTTTTATTGCTTGTGCTCTTGGTGTTTTATCTAAGAAATTATTGCCTAGCTCAAGAGCATGTGGATATATTCCTGTATTTTCTTCTAATAGTTTTCTGGTTTAGCTTACATTTGGGACTATAACTAATTTTGGCTTCATTTTTCTGTATGGAATGAGGTTGAGATCCCAATTCATTTTTCTGTAGGTAGATACCCATTGTTCCAGCACCATTAGTTGAAAAGACATTTCTTTCACTGTTGTCTTGAAACCTTTGTTAAAATCAATTGACCACAGATATGAGTTTATTTCAGACTCTCAGTTCTATTCCATTCAACCCCATAGCTGTCCTTCTACCAGTGTCTTATTACAGCTTTGTGTAGTTTTGTATATTAAAGTTCTGAAATGAAGAAGTGTGAGTCATCCACATTTTAAAATTCTTTTTCAAGACTGTTATAGTTATTCTGAGTCCTTTATGTTTACATATCAATTTTGAGAGGAGCTTTTAATTTCTGGGGCTTGGGGGCAGGGAGTCAGAGGGTAAAGAGAGATTTACACTGAATCCATAGATCAATTTGATGAGTATTGCCATCTTATCAATATCTTCTGATCCATGAATATGGAATGCTTCTCCATTTATTTAGCTCTTCTTTAACAATGTTTTATAATTTCCAGAGTAGAAGTGTTGTACTTTTTGGTTTATTCCTAAAGATTCATTCTTTTCCATGCTATTATAAATGGAATTAACTTTGCAGAATTTTCATTGTGTGTAGAAAGCAATTGATTTTTGAATAATGATCTTGAATCCTGCAACCTAACTGGATTTGTTTTTTAGTTCTAGTTGTTTTTGAGTGGTTCCTTCAGATTTTCTCTACATAAAATCATTTCATGTATCAATATAGTTTTATCCATCCTAATTTGGATGCCTTTTATTTCTTTTTGTTGCCTAACTGCCCTGATGAGAAGCTCCAGTGTAATACTGAATAGAACCTGTGAGAATAGATATCCTGAAGTGTCTTGTCCCTGCAGCAAGTAGTTTTAAATAGAAGAAATAAATACTTCAAGTGAAGAAGTGTCTCAGAGTTAAACCCCAAATCCTAATTTCTTTCTCCTCCCTAGCATCATGGATTTAGTGCATTTTCTGTGGATGTTTTGGCGTGTGCATGTGCATTATATACTAATACAGAGTATTGCTTTGTGCATCTATTTTTATTTAATATGAATGATTTTATACCAAATATGCTAACACTATTGCAATTTTTAAATTCAACACTAACAGATTCAGGATATATTTACATACACCTATATATACCTATATATGTAGTCTGTCAAAAGAATATATTTTATTGATGTATTTCTCTATTGGGGAGTATTTGGATTAGTTCCAGTGTTTCACTATAAACAATGCTGCATTAAAAGCCTTTTATATATGTCCTTGTAATTATAGGTGATAATTTACCTAGGGAAGATCTTCCTAAGCATTATTTTTATGTGGTGTCAAAATTGTACCATCGTATATTTAGGTAGTGTAGAAATAATACAAATTATTTTGTTTATTGTTATGCAATGTCAAATTGCTTTACCTAGTGATTTTCCTAATTAACACACTCACTAGCAGAGAAGGAGTTTCTTTCTCCACACCCCCATATGCACGTGATGTCAAAATTTTAGTTGTTGGTTATTTGATTGGCAAAATAATTTATCTCCTTTTATATTAATACTGTGTTGTCTGTTTCCTGGTGACATGCTTTTTCATAGATTTAATGGCCTTTTGTGGGTTTTCATTTTGTAAATTACTAGTAATATATTGGGCTCATTTTTAAGTTAAATTTTTTTTCTGATTTACAAAATTTCTAAATATTTGGTACACTAATTCTCTATCTATTGAATTGTAGCAAATACGGTATCCCACGCCACCACCTTCACTTGAATTTATGGTGTCTTAATTATTTTGAAATATTATGTATAATCACTTATTCATCTTTTCTATTGTGATTTGTTCCCTTTGGGTTTAAGTAGTCCATTCTTCCATGAAGTCACAAAGATTCATTTTCATTGTTTTCTTTGTTTTTCATCTTTATTTGTATCACTCATTTAGAATTGTGTTGTTGTTGGGAGTTAGGGATCTGTATTTTTATTGTTAGGAGTTTTGGTATAAATCTAATTGTCTATCACCATTTTCCGCACTGAGTTGGAATACTCCACTCTTATATGCCAAGTTCAAATATAAGCATGGGTCTCTTTTTAGACTCTCCATTTAAGTCCACTGATTTTGCCCATTTCTGTGCCAAAACTATAGTTTTAATTATTGTAGCTTTATACTTAGTATTGTTAATTGGTAAGGCAAGTCCCCATGTCTTTATTCGTCTTTAGAATCAGTAGAGCTAAATGTCATCGTTTATGCGCCAAGTGATCAGTAGAAACCATACTTTGAACTCTGAGTCATGTGGTCCAGTGACGTGCAGTCAGACCCTCCATTGTGACACTGGGCAGGGGCAGCCACCACGGCTCCCAGGCAGCCAGGCCATCACAAGGGCCCATGGCCCATTCACCTCCAGCCTTTCTGCACCCACAGATCCGTCTTCATTTTAACTTTCAGCACAGGATTCAATGCTTTACATGAGGTATTGAGCAGTTCATTATTCAATAGACTGTGTGTGAGATGGCTGTGCCCACTCATGTCAGCGTTCTGAGCACGTGTAAGGTGGGCCAGGCTGAGCTGTGATACTTACTCAGTATGTCAGATGTATCAAACACACCTTCCACTCCTGTCCAGGTAAACCCATCATTAAGTTGAGGAAGATCTGTACACTAAGAGATCATCTTTCCTGCATTATTGCATTAATTCTTCTTGGTAAATATTTTTACTCATAATAATAACTGTTAAATTTAATTTATTCATATTTAGTATTTTGAATCTATATTCACTTGCTGATATTTTTAACTTGACCAGGAACTGGATTGTAGATGTTTAAAGGATGTGTCATTGCAAATAACAGAGGCTTACAAATAGACACACACCCGGTGGCCTGGGGATCTGGGATGCCTTCCACATAGCTCACATATTAAGCAACTGCTTTAGTCCTTATTAAAAATAGGGAGGAGGATTCTCTCTGGTGCTGAGTAGTTCTACCTCTTGCTCAGGCCTCTAATTTGGAGGCCTCCCCAGCCCAAATTTCATAGACCTGGGAATGTTCCAGAGGAAATGCTTGCTGTCTCTTATCTTTCTTTAAGGTTGGCCAACTGAGAGACAGCTATCTCTTTTTGATGAGAAATAAGGTCTAAGCAAATTTAGTACTAAATTAAAACTGCAATTCATTTAGGTATCTTGAATCTTTGTACATTTTTCATATAGAAAAGATGATTCTTATTCAGTTTTAAACTGAATAAAGATTTCTGATTTTGTAAGTCATAATGTCAATGAAAAACAGTGGCTTTCAAACATATTTTTTAGACTTCTTCCCTACCCCGGGAACTGGTAGAGCTAGAGGGGAGTTGCTGTGAGGAAGTGGTGCTCACCTTCAGCTGGAGGAGGCGAAGGGTTCCTAGCACAGATGGTTGTGGCAGTCAGTTTGTTACAGTTTTGAAGCCTTCTAACATACGCCTTGTCTGGTGGGCACAGGAAAGTTAGTCTTCATTTCCCACCACTGTATGTAGTGATGGCTCTCCCTGTCATCAGTTCATCTGTTGACTGTTTGTGAGGATTAAATGAATTACTGTATGTAAAATACCTGGGTTATTACCTAGTACCAGAGGAAGCCCTCAGTAAGCATTAGCTGTTGCTGGTTATGGGGATAGACAGCTTCTCACATGATTCCCACTTGTCATCATCTCCTGCTCTTCATACCCGTGTGACCCCCTCTGCTTGAGTGTGGCTGGACTTGGTGACTTGCTTCTAAAGAGTGGTATGTAGCAAAAGTGATAGAAAGTCGCTTCTGAGGTTGTGTGACAGTAGACTGTGACTCCCAGTTTGCTGGGCTGTCTGCTGCCTTCTCAGATTTCCCACTTTGCAAACTGACTTGTTAGCACAGAATAGGGGTGTCTTCTCTCCAACAGCCTCAAAGAATCTGGGTCCTGTCGGTGACGATGTGAGCAAGCTTGAAGTGGATCCTTCACGTATATGGTAGGATAGGGAATAAATAGCTATCTATGATATTAGAAATCAAGATAAAAATAAGGATAAAAGAGATATGTATCTAAAATTAGGGAAGTTAAAGTAAAACATTTATTCTGGAAATATGATATGCATTCATGATGTATTTATCACATCATGATAAATAAAACAACAGAAACAATTAACAAAATGTGTTCCCTAGCAAGCAGTTATGTCCCAATAGTAACTAGTATTCTTGTCTCCCAGATTGTAGCCTCTAAATACCACTTCCTGAAGCTCCTTGGAGAAACTGCTGATTTCAGGTCTGAAGCAGGAGTTATAAAAGATAAACCTGGAACAGCAGGTGGTGCCAGATGGCAAGTAACTAGTACAGACTACTGGGATTTTAAAAGGACTCAGGGCTAACTTCAAGGAATGCCTCCTGGCTACAGATGCTACCACTGGCACATCAAAAGGAATGAATACAATGAGTTGAAAAATCAAAATACATTAATAATCTATATCTAAAACAAAAAAATAATTGGTAATCTTTTAAAGTTGTTAGGTGCCAACACATTAATCTGAAAATCAATAAGGAAACAAGCCTTTTCCATGATTTTTTGAACAAACTATTTTAGAGTTACCACATACTTTTGATTTAAAAAAGTTATCCTTATAGAATAATACAAATTAGTGAGTGCTGAGAGAATGACATTATTAGAAAATCACCACTTTGCATCCCATAATGAAATAATGGGTCTAGGTCAACACTGATCATCAGCAGCTGATAGACTCATTAGGTGAAAGGTTAATGGAGAACTTTACAATGGATGGATCAGGCTGACAATTCCCAAATGCGCTCACCAGCCTGAACATCAGAAAAAAAAAAGTCACAATCATATCTTAATTGCTTCCTGATGGAATGCAATAGGAAGTACCTTCACCTGGGAGGTATCATTTAGAAAAACTGATTATGAACTTAATCAAACCTTTAGATGGAGCTACCACAGTACAGGACAGGAAATAGAAGAACATGTTAAATGAAAGCATAAGAATGCAATTAGCCAATCCAGAATATCGGGGATTTATGAACCAAACAAACGGTCTCTTCAACAATAAAAGGTAAAAAAGAGGATAGGTGAGAGGGAATTGTTATCAATCAATCAAATACAATGTGTGGACTTTGGATGCCTATTCAAATAAGTAAACTGTAAAAAAAATTTATGAAGCAATTGGAAGTTTAAAATATGGTGGTAAAATACACATAAAATTTACAATTTTAATGGAAACAACCTGAGTGTCTATTGGTGGGTGAGTGAATAAAGATAATGTGGCATATCTATACAATGGAACACATTACATACAGTACATGCAGCCATAAAAAAGAATGAAATCTTGTGATTTGCAACAACATGGATGGCCCTTGAGTGCATCGTGCTAAGGGAAATAAGAGAGAAATACAAATACCATATGACCTCATTTATACGTGGAATCTAAAAACAGAAAAACGAGCTCATAGACAAAGAGAAGAGATTGGTGGTTGCTGTGATGCCAGGGTGGGGAGGGGAGAAATGGGTGAATGGGGTAGGAGAGTCAAAAGGCTGAGGAGGAGCCCAGCTACATCTGGAACAGCAGCCAGGCCCCCACGGAGCCATGGCCTGAGTCCACCTCCAGAGCCCCCACTCATGAGGTGCTGGTGACAGGCACTGGTGGCATCCAGTGGTGGCGGATACAGGCAGAGGTGAGCAAGATGCTTCTGTTTGGGGGTCCGCATAGGGCCGGGTGGGAGCTCCCATTCAGCCTTGGCCTCGGTCTCCAAGTGAGGCTGTGGTGAGCTCTTTCTGCACATGGCTCTGGTAGGTGTCCGTCTGTCCCCTGGTGTCTGTTTCTGGGGAGGTGTCCTCTGTTTATTCCCCAGGGACCTGATTTCTGGGGTCTTCACCTCTTGTGGAGAGAAGGGTAGGGACTTTCCTCCTCGAGGCTCTGACTTCTGACCTGTGTCTCTTGGGGGTGGATCCTCTGTCCCACCTGTGATCCCAGGACTCCAGGGGGGATGCCTAAAAAGCATCCCTGGTGCCTCCAGCTCCTGCCTTTCCCTGGGGAGTATATGTGGGGACAATGTGGGCATGGCACTGCTCCTTCCACCCACCCCACTTACTGGTTTCCAGGGTCAATGTGCTGATGGCGGGGGCAGCAGCCAGAATCGCCACACTGGCTCATTTGGGAAGAAAGCTAAGGCCCAAGAGGTGGGCAACCAGCCAGCGTACAGGCCTCAGGAGGCACTGTGTTCTGACTTCTGTGACTTCCGTGACATCACCCATGTGGTGCTGAAAGAACGCCATGTGAGCATGCACTGTCAGGACAAGTGCCTGGTAGGGCTGGGGGCCAGAGCGTTGTCTGGGGTGGGGCGCCTCTGGCCTGCTGTGCCTGCCTGATGTCCCCCGGCCTGCAGGAGCTGACCCTGCCTTCCCAGGCTGCAGCCCTGTCCTTGGTGTCACTGGTGGATGGCTATTTCCCCCTGACAGCCGACTCAAGCCACTACCTGTGCCACAAGGTGGCCTCTCCACAGCTGGTGATGAGCTTCCAGGACTGCATCCATGGGCCCCTGGTGTGAGTGCCGGGCAGGGTGGGGGCTGGCAAGGGCCAAGGTGGGGGCTGCCGGCAAGACCATGAGCCACAGGGAACCCTGAATGTGAGACCCCCAACTCCCTGAGGAGGCTCCTGGTCCGCAGGGGTGGAGTGGGGGTTGGGGTCCTGGGCCTTCCCATTCAGCCAGCCCTTGAACTGTCAGTCCTGCCCACTGCCCCAGCCCCACCTCATGGGCTGGGGTGGCCTCTCCTACTCATTTGTCTGTCCATGGGTCCATCTGTATATCCATTCAGGTAGGTGCTCATCGTGGACCATCTGAGCATGTGCATCTTATCATCCTGCTGCAAGATGTCAGACATCCTAGATGAGGGCATCACCAGCCAGTGATTACCACCCCACCCCCAGCCTGTGATGCAAAGACGGGTCCCGAGCACAGGATGCCTTCAGATTGCCCAAAACTTCCAAGTGTGCATCTCTGGGCACAGACCCCCCTGAGGGGTTGACCCTCCCCTCCTGAGGGTGGGAGCCTGTGCTGAGCAGCCCCCACCAAGGACTCCCTGGCTGCCCCCGCTAAGGGGCCAGGCTCCCCCACCTTGTAGGACCCCCAAGGTGAACTCACTGTGGGACCCCCAGAAGGCATAACTTCCCCTGTTACGCCCCAGGGGCTGTGAATGTAAAGAGCCCTGCCCAGGTAGCTCTTCGCTGTGACCCACAGGTGTGCATCTCTTGCTTAAGATGCTTAACATCCCCCAACATCTGACCCTCCTCTGCAAGTGTCCACCTTCCAGAATCTGAGACTCCCCATGTCGGTGGGCACCCTGGAATCCCTCCTTTCTCTGTTTCTACTAGTTGTTGAAGACATCCACAAATGGCGATAGCCCATCCCCAGCCTGGAGGCCATTTATTTGCTGAGCCCCACGGAAAAGGTGCCTACAGGAGTGAGAATGTGTGTGTATGTGTGTGTGGGTGTGGGTGGGTGTCTGCATGTCTACACGTGTGTGCGGGAACAGGCAGTGGCTGGGAGGCAGGGGCAGAGGTCAGAAGTGCCTGGGGGCACTGGCCCAGGCCTAGAGCATGATCTGCCTCTCCCAGTGGGTGCAGGTCCTAATCGAAATCTTCCAGGGGACCCCAACCTTCATCTACAAAGCAGAACATATCTTCACTGACAGTGAGTGAGGAGGAGGCATGTGGGGTGTAGGGGCGAGGGAGCGAGGGGGACCTTATCGCCTGATGCCCCATTTGCCACACCTCCCCACCCAAAGCCTGTGCCCCCTCAATGAACTGGGTCACTCCCGTGTGGCAAAGGTGGTCAAGACACTGAAAGAGATCCACCTTGCCTTCCTCCCCTACGAAGCCCAGGTACAGCCCCAGCTAGTGCTGGGCAGAGTGCAGGAGCCCTGACCACACCTAGTCAGAGAGGGAGAGAGCCAGGGCCTGCTCAGACCACCATGGGCACCTGGAGGTCTTTCCCTCTGGGCACCTGCAGGGGGCAGCCGAGAGCAGGCCTCTGGGTGGTGCTGCCCAATGTTGTGGAAGCTGGGGCGTTGGCTGGAGTTTATCCCACCCCATGGAGGGCTGAGCCAGTCTGGGGACCAGGTGTCCCCCGGACAGGAAGTGTGGCAGGTGTTCACCGATCACAGCGCTGTGGCCCTTGTCTCCCAGGTGTTCTCCCTGGATGTTCCCCACAGCACCTACAACCTCTACTGTCCCTACCGGGCCGGGGAGCAGACATGGCAGCTGGAGGCGCCGGCCCATCAGATCGCCACACCACATACCACACTGCAGGAGTACCCGGCCATTTGCTACCGAAAGTGGGGACCCAACCCGATGCTGCCCCCTGACCTTCACCCCATCCTCCATCCAAACTTTAGCCTCATTTTTGATCCCAGCCCTTGTCCTCACCCTGGACTGATTCCCATCCCTAACCCCTAACTCCCATTCTTAACCCCATCCTTGACACCTCCAGTCTGTGCCTGGCTCTCCCCAACCCCATGTCCTGAGACCCCATGTCTGCTCGCCCCACATTCAGGGGCCCAGAGGACATGGCGCAGATGGCCATGCTGTCCTGGCCAAGCTGAACGCCTTCAAGGCAGACACTCCCAATCTGGGCGAGGTGAGGTGTCTGGGGAGGTTGGAGCAAGGTCCCAGTCAGGGACAGGGTCAGTGTCCTCATCCTTGCACTGCCTTCCCCAGGTCCCTGAATAAGCCCGCTCACAGCTGCTAATCGTGGACCCGGCAGCCGACCTTCTGTCCCCACTGCTGCATGAGCTAACATTCCAGGCCATGGCCTATGACCTGCTGGACATCGAGCAGGACACTTACATGTGGATGGACCCTGGATGCACCCTCGCCTTCACCGCAGACCCGGGTGCCTGGTCCTCAGCTATCTCCCCTGAGCCTCGTGTCACTCCTACTGCAGGTATGAAACCACAGGACTCAGCGAGGCCCCTGAGAAGGCTGTGCTGCTGGACGAGGATGGCGACCTGTGGCTGGACCTGCAGCACATGCACATCGCGGATGGGTCCAAGTGTGCACATGGGGCGGCAGCGGGCGCCCTTTCTGCACCATGGTCCCCACCCATTCTCTCCTCCCCCGTTGTGGCCCAGTCCTGCCCTTTGGGTCTTGGTGAGACACCCTCTGCAAGCCACACCCCTCAGCCCAACTCTTTGGTGTCCTCCCAGAGTGAGCTTGCACGTGGCCAGCTATAGGAACGTTTGACCCCTCCCCGTCCTGCTGTCAGACTACCTCACCAACCTCACTCCTGCCCGCCCTTACTGCCAGGAGGGTCACAGAGCTTCTGAAGACATTCCATGAAAGGAAGAGACTGACCACATACAAGGGCCGGATGCGCTGCTCGGAAGGAAAGCCGGCTCCCTGCAGAGCAGGGGCGGGGCCTCCATCGGGCTCTGGGACCTCGGGAGGCAGGGCCTGGCCTCACACCCCGCCTGTCCCAGGCCAAGATCAAAGACCTGTCCCAAATACTGAAAAATATGCCGCAGTAATAGGAGCTGAACAAGGTGAGTGTGGGCAAGGAACCCCCTCTGCCTGCCCTTGCCCACAACCCCCACGGCCCCTCTTCTCCCCACACCCCGACTCTAGGCCTGGATGCAGTCTCTGTCACCCCACCCCGTAGTACTCCACATACCTGAATGCAGCCGAGGGCGGCATGAAGCCATTTACGGGCTCTATGGAGAAACTGTGCAGTGTGGAGCAGGTGCAGGCCGCCTGGGACGGGTGTGAGCCCTGTGTCCGTGGGCGGGACCTGTATGAGGGGTGGAGTCCGGGCAGAAGCAGGACCGCGGTGTGGGGTGGGGCCTTGGGAGAAGCTGTACCGGGGTGAGGGGTGGGTCCTGTGGAAAGGCAGGACTTTTTGGGGGTGGTTGGGGGGTTTGGTCCCAGTGGCGAAGCAGGAATGGGGTGAGAGTTAGGGCCCATGGAGAGGCAGGACCGGGGTGAGGGATGGGGCCCATGGAGAGGCAGGACCTATGTGGGGGCTGGCCCGTGGAGAGCAGGACCTATGTGGGTGGTGGGGCCCATGGAGAGGCAGGACCTATGTGGGAGGTGGGGACCATGGAGAGGCAGGACCTGGTTGGGGTGGGGCCGGTGGAGAGGCAGGAACTTTGTGGGGGGTGCGGCCCGTGGAGAGGAAGGAACTGGTGGGGGTGGGGCCCGCGGGAGGCAGGACATGTGGGGGTGGGGCCTGCATGAAGAAGTAGGACCAGGGTGAGGTGTGGGGCCCTTGGAGAGGCAGGACCTGGGTGAGGGGTGGGACCCATAGAGAGGCAGGACCTGGGTGAGGGGTGGGGCCCGTGGAGAGGCAGGACAATGTTGGGGGGTGGGATCCGTGTAGAGGAAGGACCTGTGTGGGGGGTGAGGACCTTGGAGAGGCAGTACCTGGTGGGGGTGGGACCTGCGGGGAAGTGGCATCGGGTTAGGGGCGGGGCCCGATGGCAGATCAGGTGGGACCTTCAGAGACCTAAGTGGAGGAAGCAGGTCCCTAAGTTCTTGCCAAGGATCCTGGAATGTCCCATCCCTGTTGGGCCATAGTGGCTGACAGGAGAGCTGGTACCCAAGCCCTGCAGGATTTGGCCATGGGTTCCGATGCAGAGAGCGAGAAGATCAAGGATGCCATGAAGCTGATGGTGCCGGTGCTGCTGGATGCAGCAGTGCCGGCCTAAGACAAGATACGGGTCCTGTTCCTCTACATCCTTCTGTGGAATGGTGGGTGGGGGCACAGGAAGGCCTCGGGATTTCCCCACTCACTGGGGGCTCCAGTGATCCTGTGAAGCTACCATTCCCACAGCTCCCCAGTGCATGGGATGGCCCCACTCACCAGGCCTGCCAAACTCAACAGGTACCTCTCCAACGATCTAGGGGTCCCCTCATTAGCATGAGAGTGCCACTGATATAGAGATCGCCTTGTCTAGGACTCCTCTCAACTAATTCCTGAGGATCCCCCACCCTGAACCCTCCTGGTTCCCCACCCGGAGTTCTGACTTTAGGGCTCCCCTTCCTGCTGTCCTCAGTGTCTCTCTTGTTTATGAAGACCTCCCAACTGCAGGACAGCCACACCACATCCCTGCAAGCCCCTCCTGCTGCCCCCAAGCTTAGCCCAGGAGCCCACGTGGCCACCTCCTGTCATCCCCCATTCCCCATGAGGGTCCCTGCCAACTCCTCTAGGTGTGAGTGAGGAGAACCTGCTCAAGCTGACCCAGCACAGCAGCGTGCAGGCACACAGCGGCTTCATCCAGGACCTGGAGCCGCTGGGGGGCACTGTCACCAGCCCTGGGGTACGCTGGGAGCAGGCTGAGGGGTCAGAGGCTGGGCACAGGGCAAATGGCATAGGGAAGCCTGGGAGAGGTCATTGAATCAGAGTCTGGCCCAGGGGGCCAGAAGGCATATCACCGGGGCTGGGGTACACAGGGCATGGGGTGGTCCTTGGGGGACAGCGAGCACTGTGCAGGGTCAGGTCTGGGGGCCAGGGGACACCAGGGCTGAACCCAGCAGTGGGACACATAACCAAGGGGTGAGATGTGGTCAAAGCCCTCGTCCTGGTGGCGGTGCAGTGTGGGGCTTGGGGCCTGAGTCCCGGGGACAGATAATAGAGTCACCAGCATGGGCAAGAGGCACAGAGCTGACCTCTCAGAGGACCTCTGCCCTCGGAAAGCAGGCACATACAGCTGCTTCATTCCCTCGACTCTCAGCCTAGCCTCTCCTGTCTCTCTCGGACCTCCACGCCCCATTGCCCTGACCCACCCGCCCTGCGGGTTGGCGGCTGGCTGTCCTATCTCTCAGCTCCCATCTCTGCTCGCCCTCCTCTCAGCTCCCCTGTTGCTCTGCGTTCTTCACCCTCCTTCCTTATTCTCTCACGCTGTCTTTCTGTTCTGTCTCTCAATCTTTGTCTGCCGCACCCCTAAGACAGACGAGCTCCCAGCCTCATCTGTGACCCCCTGTCCTCCCCACCTCGCCCACGGGTCTTGCTGCGCTGCGCTGTAGAGCTGTGGGACTTCATCCTGCTGCAGCGGAGGGAGCGCTTGGAGCCCACCTATCAGCTGTCGCGCTTGAACCTGATCATCAAGGACATGATGAAGGTAATGCTGGTGGGGACGAGCCCAGGGAGGGTGGGAACTATGGGACCTTTCCTCCCCCTGCCCCCATCCAAGCAGTGGCTCAACCCCTTCGTGGTCACAGCACCAAACCTTGGGGCATATAGAGATCCCTCAATACGGGCATGCCCACTGCCATCCAGTCTGCGCCACCAGAGGGGCCCCAAGCAGGCACCTGAGGAATTGGGGTAGCGGAGGGAATCCTCGTCTGCCCCTCTATTGTCTTCCCCGGCCATCTAGAAAGCCCCCTGGTCTGCCCTTTCCCTGCCCTGTGCCAGCCCCTGCCAATCCTGTGAGCCCAGAGCATCCAGAGCACAAAGGACCAGTTCCGTGCTTCCTGCCTGCTCTCCCTGTGGAGGGAGCCCTGTCCCCTCCACCTGCCTGGGGCCCTGTGACCTTGGTGCCCACCCCCCATGGACCTTGGAGGCCTGGAGCCTCTGTGACTCCAAGGGGCTAGAGATGGAGATGGTGGCACCTGTCTACCAAGACCTTGGCTCTGGGACACACAGTGGAGGGGCTCCAGGCATTGGGCCCCGCCCTCTGAGGCCGTCTCCCAGGCCTCCGTCTCAGGCCCCCAGGATGCTGTGCAGGAGCGGCTGGACAGAGAGCTGTGGCCCTTCGTGTCTGTCCCCACCCCAACACCCAGCTCCCAGGCTGCTTCCAGGTGAGGCCCTGGGGATCCCCCTACAGAGGTACCCATTGGGTGAGGGGGCTACAGGGGGTGGGGGTGTGGTCTCCAAACTGACCTCTGCCAACATCCCTTGGTACAGCATCTGCTTAGGCCATTGGCACAAGACTAAAGTGGGCGTGGAGACACGTGCAGGATCCCAGCTCCTCATCTACATTGTGGGCAGTGTGGCCATGTCAGAGATGAGGGCTGCCTATGAGGTGACCAATGCCACAAATTCCAAGTGGGAGGTGCTCATTGGTGAGTCCCAACCGGGGTCCCTGGGCAAGGGCAGGGCCCACAGCGGGACTCCGTTATGCCTGGGTCCCTGGGGCTGGGGCTGGCTTTCGAGGATTGGGGGGTGGGCTGACCACCAGACTCCAGTGGGTTCCCCAAAGCCTAGAACCTCTGCAGGGCTTGTGTCTCGGAGCCCTGGGTGAGGGGATGTAGTCGTACCTCTGTGTTTCTAAGGGGTCTAGACTCCTGAGTCCTCAGGGTCAATCCTGGAGTTCCCAGGGACCTTGGTTGTGTTGTCCCCAGGCAGTGACTCCACCTCCCCACACCTCTGCTCCTGCCCAGGTCCTCACACATCCTGACCCCAACACGCATCCTGGATGACCTCAAGTTGCTGGACCAGAAGCTGGAGGACATTTCTCTCCCCTGACCCCACAGCTCCGCCCTGGCCTGCTTCCTTTCTTTCCAGAGAAAAAAACAGCTTCCTCCTCTGCCAGGCTCCGCCCACCTCACTTCCCTTCTGAGGGAGCAGGATGGGGCCAGTTGCCCTTGAGTCACATTGCCCAGCCCCGGCCTGCGCCTCAGTCCCCACCACACCCTGTTGTTCTGCCAGAGGGAGGTTAAGCACTTCGGCTCAGGTTTGAATATTGCCTCCAGCACTGATCAGCTGAGAGGGTGTGGCCAACCTGCTGGGTTCCCCATCCACATGATGGGGCTGCTAATGGCAGCTTCTTTGCGGAGGAGATAAAATGGTGCAGGAAAGCTGATGCCCTTGTCACCTGCTATCTTCGCTGCTCCCATGGGTTATTACTAGTATTATGAACAAGTAGAATGAGCCCTGCATGCCCACCCACCCAAAGCCCTCTAGGAACTGTCTCAGCAGACCTAGGGTCATACAGGCCAAGGGTCTTCCCCAGCTCCTGGGATCAGAGCCTGCATTTGGGTGAGGACAGTCACCCAGCACACCATTCCCGTGTCCCTCTTGGAGAGTTAGAACTCTCTCTGCTCATCCTCTTCCCCATTCCCAGGGCAGTCACAGGGGCTTCTAACTGCAGAACTTATCAGAGCCTTTACTGGGTGTATTAGGGTGCTCAGGCTGCCATAACAAAGTACTGCATTCCTGGTGACTTACAGAACAGAAATGTATTGTCCCCCAGTCCTGGAGGCTGGAAGCCGAAGATCAGAGCGTTTCCTGAGGCCTCCCTCCTGGGCATGTAGATGGCCATCTTCCCTCACAAGGTCCTCCTTCTGTGTGTATGTGTGTCCTAATCTTATATGGGTACCAGTCATACTGGATTAGGGCCCACCCAAATGGGCTCATTTGAACTTAATTATCTTGTGAAAGACTCTACCTCCACTCTCTTTTGTGGTCCTGTGTGTTAGGGTTTCAATATATGAACGCGGAGTTGGGGGTGGGTCTGTACACAATCTAGGCTGCAACATGCAGCCAAGAAGAGGTGGGCACCTCACAGCCTGAATAAGACAGATAAGGACCCTACCTCCTCTGGCACACATGCCCAGCCAGGCAGAGGAGCCACAACAGAGGGAGTGGCTGCCTGAGCCCCAAGGACAGCCTGGTCCACCCAGACTCTGGGCAATCATGGAAGTCGTCTTGGAGGAGGTGAGGTTTGACTTGAGAATGAAAAGGAAGAGAAGTCGGGAAGGGAGGGAATGGCAAAGAGGGGGCAACGTAAAGGATGGCGGTGGTGTTTAGAGAGTAGGGTAACAATTCTGAAAGCCACGTTAGGGCCTCAAAGACTTCGTGTTTTGGCCTGTGCTGCGGAGATGGGAAACTACCAAAGGCATCCCGACCAGGGGCGAGTGGGGCCCAAGGCTAATGCTGGTGAAGAGACTCTGATGGGTTGTGTGCCCGGGGAGGAGGCCCAGGGAGAGTAACCTGGGTACAGCGCCCCACAGGGGAGCGCTACGTATTTCCATTCGGTCACCGCTGGTGACTCGGACGATCCAATGCCGAAACCAGGAGGGCGTGGATGGAGATAGGACACCCAGGACCCTTCCTTCCGTGCCCACTGAGGACTTAGCCCTGATGTGGATGGAGGTCACCTATCCTTTTGAGAATTCATGGAAATATGCGCACTGCCCAGAAAAGCCTCACACACAGTTGAGGAGGTGGGGTTTCACAGAAGCCACTGATTCAGCAGTTCTCCTACCAGGCTGTATGCGAAACTCCCGCCAGGGCAGAAGGGTGGGTGTGCAAGGTCGTCCGGCGGACGGGGTGAGTGCAGCGGCGAGAGTGGGTCGGCGCTGAGCCCTGAGACTGCCCGCCCGGGAGGAGCGGCTCCCTTCCAGTCTCGGCAGGGAAGCCTTTTCACTGGCGGGAGACCGAGGAGGTGGGAGGGAGGTGTTCTTCCACTTGAGCAGTGAAACGTGCCTCCCTGGCAAGCCCTGCTCTCCCCGCGGGCCCCGCTTGAGTAGGTGAGCGCGGTGAGCACCAGGGGTCGCTGCGGATGAATGTCCTCGGTTCTCCGATCTCTGGCGGATGTGACTGCAGCTTGGCTGTCCCTAGTAGGTCAGGAGCAACCCAGTAGTGTTCAACAACAACAAAACTCTGTTGCTTAAACCACCTCTGCCTCTGCTCCTTATATATATTCTCCCATATGGTAGGATGCCTTTTCGTTCTGTTGATGGTGTCCTTTGCTGTACAAAGCTTTTAAGTTTGATGTAGTCCTGTGTGTTCATTTTTGCTTTTATTTCCCTTGCTCAAGGAGATGCATTCAGGGGAAAGTTGCTCATTTTATATTCAGGAGATTTTTGCCTATGTTATCTTCTAAGAGTTTTAAGGTTTCATGACTTACATTCAGGTCTTTGATCCATTTCCAGTTTACTTTTGTGTATGGGGATAGACAATAATCCAGTTTCATTCCCTTGAATGTAGCTGTCCAGTTTTGCCAACACCAGTTGTTGAAGAGGCTATTTCCCCATTGTATGACCATGGCTCCTTTGTCGTCTATTAATTGACCATATATGCTTGGGTTTATATCTGGACTCTCTAGTTTGTTCCATTGGTCTATGGGTCTGTTCTTGTGCCGGTACCAAATTGTCTTGATTACTGTGGCCTTGTAGTAGAGCTTGAAGTCAGGGACCATAATGCCCCCAGCTTTATTCTTCCTTCTCAGGATTGTTTTGGCTATTTGGGGTCTTTTGTGGTTCCATATGAATTTTAGAATTATTTTCTCCAGTTGGTGAGGAATGCTGTTTGTATTTTGATAGGGATTGCATTCAATCTGTAGATTGCCTTAGGCAGGATGGCCATTTTGACAATATTAATTCTTCTTATCCACTAGCACAGGATGTTTCCATTTATTGGTATCTTCTTTAATTTCTCTCATGGGTGTCTTATACTTTTCAGTGTATAGGTCTTCCACTTCCTTCTTTAGGTTTATTCCTAGGTATTTTATTCTCTTTAATGCAATTGTGAATGGAATTGTTTTTCTGATTTCTCTACCTCTTAGTTCATCATTAATGTATAGGAGTGCAACAGATTTCTGGATCTACGAGTTTTGGAGAGGATTCTTTAGGGTTTTTTATGTACAATATCATGTCATCTGCAAAAAGGGACAGTTTAACTTGTTGTTTACCAATCTGGAAGCCTTTTATTTCTTTGTGTTTGCTGATTGCCATGGCTTGGACGTCCAGAACGATGTTGAATAAAAGTGGAGAGAGTGGGCATCCTTGTCTTGTTCCTGTTCTTAAAGGAAAAGCTTTCACCTTCTCACTGTTAAGTATGACATTGGCTGTGGTTTTCTCATATATGGCCTGTATGATGTTGAGGTACTTGCCTTCTATACCCATTTTGTTGAGTTTTTATAATGAATGGATGTTGAATTTTGACAAATGCTTTTTCAGCATCTATGGAGGTGATCATGTGTTTTTGTCCTTCTTTTTGTTGATGTAGTGGATGATGTTGATGTATTTTTGAATGTTGTACCATCCTTGCATCCCTGGAATAAATCCTAGTTAATCGTGATGGATGATCTTTTTGATGTATTTTTGAATTCGGTTTGCTAATATTTTGTTGTGTATCTTTGCATCAATGTTCATCAGGGATGTTAGTCTGTAATTTTGTTTTTTGTAGTGTCTTTGCCTGGTGTTTGTTATTAGGGTGATGCTGGCATCATAGAATGAGTTTGGAAGTATTCCTTCCTTTTCTACTTTTTGGAAAACTTTAAGAAAAATAGGTGTTAGTTCTTCACTAAATGTTTGATAAAATTCAGCGGTGAAGCCATGTGGTCCAGGTGTTTTGTTCTTCAGTAGTTTTTTGATTACCAATTCAATTTTGTTGCTCGTAATTGGTCTGTTCAGATCTTCTTTTTCTTTCTGGGTCAGCCTTGGAAGGTTTTATTTTTCTAGAAACTTGTCCAGTTCTTCTAGGTTATCCAGTTTGCTAACATATAATTTTTCATAGTATTCTATAAGAATTATTTGTATCTCTGTGCTGTCCATAGTGATTTTTCCCTTCTCATCTTTTATTCTGTTTATGCATGTAGACTCCCTTTTCTTCTTGATAAGTCTGGCTAGGGGTTTATCTATTTTGTTTATTTTCTTGAAGAACAAGCTTCTACTTTCATTGATTCTTTCTATTGTTTTATTCTTCTTGATTTTATTTATTTCTGCTCCAATCTTTATTATGTCCCTCCTTCTACTGACTTTGGGCCTCATTTGTTCTTCTTTTCCTAATTCCATTAATTGTGAGTTTAGACTGTTAGTATGGGTTTGTTCTTCTTTCTTGAGGTAGGCCTGTATTGCAATATACTTCCCTGTTAGCACTGGATTCGCTGTGTCCCACAGATTTTGCAGTGTTTAATTATTGTTGTCATTTGTCTCCATATATTACTTGAGCTCTGTTTTTATTTGGTCATTGATCCACTGGTTATTTAGGAGCATGTTGTTAAGTCTCCATGTGTTTATAGGTTTTTTCATTTTCTTTGCATATTTTATTTCTAGTTTCATACCCTTGATGTCTGAGAAAGTGGTTGGAACAATTTCAATCTTTTTGAATTTACTGAGGCTCTTTTTGTGGCCTAGTATATGATCTATTCTTGAAAACGTTCCATGTGCACTTGAGAAGAATATGTATCCTGCTGCTTTTGGGTGTAGAGTTCTGTAGATGTTTGTTAGGTCCATTTGTTCTCATGTGTTGTTCAGTGTCTCTGTCTCCTTACTTACTTTGTCTGGTTGATCATTCCTTTGGAGTGAGTGGAGTGTTGAAGTCTCCTAGAATGAATACATGCATTCTATTTCCCCTTTTAATCCAGTTAGTACTTCTTTCACATATGTAGGTGCTCCTGTGTTGGGCGCATAGATATTTATAATGGTTATATCCTCTTGTTGGATCAACCCCTTTATCGTTATGTAATGTCCATCTTTGTCTCTTGTGACTTTCTTTGTTTTGAAGTCTATTTTGTCTAATACAAGTACCGAAACACCTGACTTTTTCTCCCTGCTAGTTGCATGAAATATATTTTTCCATCCCTTCACTTTTAGTCTGTGTATGTCTTTGGGTTTGAAGTGAGTCTCCTGTAGGCAGCATATAGTTGGGTCTTGTATTTTATCCATTCAGTGTCTCTATGTCTTTTGATTGGTGCATTTAGTCCATTTACATATAGGGTGATTATTTGTAGGTATGTACTTATTGCCATTGCAGGCTTTAGATTCATCATTACCAATGGTTCAGGGGTGGCTTCTTTAATATCTAAGTGTCTAACTTAACTCACTTAGTATGCTATTACAAACACAATCTAAAGGGGTTTTTTTTCCCTCCTTTTCTTTTCTCCTCCATTCTTTATATATTAGGTATCATATTCTGTACTCTTTGTCTGTCCCTTTTCATTATGTCTGGTGACAGTTATTTAACCATGGAAACACTTCCATCTAGAGCAGTCCTTCCAAATACACTGTAGGTTTGTGGGAGCTAAATTCTCTCAGCTTTTGCTTATCTGGAAATTGTTTAATCCCTCCATCAAATTTAAGTGATAATCTTCCTGGATAATGTATTCTTGGTTTAAGACCCTTCTGCTTCATTGCATTAAATGTATCATGCCACTCCTTTTTTGCCTGTAAGGTTTCTTCTGAGAAGTCTGATGATAGCCTGATGGGTTTTCTTCTTTGTATGCGATCTTATTTCTCTCCCAGGCTGTTTTTAAAAGTCTGTCGTTATCCTTGACCTTTGCCATTTTAATTATTATATGTCTTGGTGTTGTCCTCTTTGAGTCCCTTGTGTTGGTAGATCTGTGCAGCTCCATGGACTGAGAAAGTATCTCCTTCCCCAGATTGGGGAAGTTTTCAGTAATTACTTCTTCAGAGACACTTTCTATCGCTTTTTCTCTCTCTTCTTCTTTTGGTACCCCTATAATATGAATATTTTTCCGTTTGGATTGGTCACACAGTTCTCTCAGGGTTCTTCATTCCCAGAGATCCTTTTTTTCTCTCTGTCCCTCTGCTTCTTTGTATTCATCTTCCCTAATTTCTAATTCATTTCTCATCAACACTGTATCTAACCTGCTTTTACTATCCTCTAGTGTCTGCTTCAATGATTAGATCTCCATCTTAAGTTCGTTCCTGAGTTCTTGACTATCTTTCTGTACATCCATGAGCATGTTTATGATTTGTATTTTGAAATCTCTTTCAGGAAGATTTATTAATTCAGTCTTACTCGACCGTTCTCTCTGCTGTTGAGATTTGGCTTTAAACCAGGTCGCTTTGACGTTTCATATTTGTATGTGGCGCCCTCTAGTGCCCAGAAGCTCTACCCTCTGGAGCTGCTCAGCCTCTGGAGTGATGTCAGGGGTTACAGGGAGAGGTGCTTGTGCCTGGGGGGTGGAAAGAGCTGTTTCCTGTCTCCTGGCTGCAATGCCTGTCTCCACTGCCAGAACTAGTGGCCTCACACACAGGTGTAAACCTCTATTCTTTGTGTTTGTAGCTGCTGTAGGCTACTGGGTGGTCAAGGAAGACCTCTTTGAGCAGAAGACATTTGAAATGAGAAGATGCCAGCCCTGGGAAAACCTGGAGGGCAGAGCCTCCTCGAAGAGGACGGACAGCAAGCCCAAAGGCTTTGGGGTGGGACATTCTTGTCATTTGAAAAATGTTAAGGATGGAGTGGAAGTCAGGAGGGGTGTCATCTCTGTCAGAACCTTGAAAATCAACTTTGAGAATTTTGATTTCATTCTGAGTTCTGTGGGTAAACGTGAGGTGTCATCACCATCTCCACGCCTAGCGCCATTGAAAAGCAGGATCAGTTTTCGCTTGGAGCCAGCAAGCCATCTGGGTGGTCTCCTTGCTGCCTGTGCTCCCTCTCCAATCAGTAGCCAGAATGATCTTAAAAATACTGCTTGTTAACTTCCCTAACCCCTTAAAGTAAAACCCAGATTCAGTATCTTGACACCTCACCCAGCCCATCTCCAGAATGTCCAGTCTGGGGACACTGACCCCTGCTGGTCATTGGATGCAGTAGGCTTCTTCGTGCCTTAGGTTTTTGCACCTGTTTTTGCTTTTCATCCAGCCCAGATTTCTCCCCATGTGGCTTTTCAGGAGACCGTCTTTTTATTTTTCTTGGGTTCAGCTGAAATGTTCCCCTTCTGACAGTTGTTTTTTGGCTACCCTATCTGTATAGGTGTCCCTCTATTATTCTGTCACCTCTTTTGGTTTATAGAAGAGGGCTCTTACCACAATTTTGCAGGTATTTTTTGTTCTAAGGCTATTGTCTCCTCAGCCCAAGGTGTGTCTCATGGGTTAGGGGCCCCTTTTCTCTTGGTTAGCACCTAATACAGTGCCTGGGACATGGCCCAGTTACATGTTGGTGGAAATGAACAAAGAGGTGAATGAATGTCAATCACAATGTGAGTTTCAGTGGTAACAGCAACTGGGCTTCTTCTGTAGCACCACTCAGTTTGCGGAGCAAGGTTGATTTCTGGTATTTTCTTTTCCTTCCCCAGGAAAGGCTACCCAGTGGTTTGGGGTTGCTCCTCCCAAGTCTAGAAAAATGAACATGAACATTCTTCAGCAGGAAGAGCTCATTGCTCAGAAGAAAAGGGAAATTGAAGCCAAAATGGAGCAGAAAGCCAAGCAGAATCAGGTGGCCGGCTCTCAGCCCCCACATCCTGGTGAGTAAGGGACCTCCCCCGGGGCTGGATTAGGGTTTTAGAGGATCCCTGGCAGCAAGCTTTGCTTGTGAGGGAAGACAGGGAGTGTGTGCTGTAGCCTGCTAATGCAAGGGGCGACCCAGGTGTTATCCTTTGGGAGTTTCAGTGTGGCAGAGAGAAGCAAGGGAGTGCAGGGTGTGGCCTGCACACTTAGCAGTTAGTCACTGTCAGCCAGCTGTGGGCCAGCAGCCAGGGGTGGACCATGGAGCAAAAACCCGGACCCCATCCCTGCTCTTACGGGGCTCACAGTCTACTGGCAGAGAGGGGCGCCAATCTTACCCGCAGACCTGCCAGTGGGTACCATCAGGCAGTGTGTTCCCTGAGGCAGTAGCAGCCACCATAGGGGCCCAGCATAGCCTCTGCATTCTGAAGGCGCAGGCAGAGCCAGCCTGTTGAGAAAGCAGGGCAAGGCCCATCTGGCAGAGTGCAGGAAGAGGAGAGAGTCCCTGTGCGTCGGTCAGCCTAAGGTGCTGGGGATGCAGTGGTAATGAACACAGCACCGTGCCTTTGTGACAGTTACTCCCTACTGAGTCATCAGGCAGTGCCCCCAGAGAAAACAGTTCTCACAGGTATAATGATGTGAGCGAATCGGGTTGCATGCTGCTGCTACTGGGTGGTCAAGAAGGCCTTTTTGTGCAGAAGACATTTGAGATGAGGAGTTGCAGCTCCGGGAAGGCCTGGAGGGCAGAGCCTTCCTGAAGCGGCTTCCCCAAAGGAGCTCCTCTTGAGCCAGGTGGGAGATGGGTGAAGCAGAGTTTCTTCCTGTCCTAAGAAACACTCAGGGAACCCAAGAGTTTTTGTTTGTTTATTTGTTTGTTTGCTTAACGAAGAGGTTTGAGCAGGGGTTGTGTGATTAGGATGACAAGTTGGAAGAATTTCAGGCTGGAGGTTAACATTCACAGAGGCAGGCCCTTTCCTCTGGGGCCTGGAGCGTGGTGTGTGGAACCCTTCCATAAAGCTCTGTCCCAGTTCCTGCCTCTCCTAAGAGTCTGTGGCTTCTCCCTGAACTGGACTTAGACCTTATTCCTGGTGGAACCCAGGGCTCGGCACCTCCAAGGCGCTCATGAACGTGGATGTGGGTATTGGGCGAACCATCAGTGGATGGGCTCGTGGGCTCTCACCATGGGGTTATGGGAAGACTTGCACCAACATAGGAAAAGCCTGTAGGATCTCTTCCAGGAGGGTCTCCTGGTGGCTGCTGGACCTGAGTGCCAGGATCAGGCCCCTGAAATGAACATCAGGTAGGTGGGTGTATAGTACAGGTAGCTTTGGAAATGAGATTGTTTTTATGACTGTAAAAGTGTAGAAAGGCATATTTTATGATTTCTCAATGAAGAAATAAGAAACATTCAAGTTAGCTTTAGACTACCACTTTGATATGTAGTCTCCTCCCACATCTTTGCTTTGTTTTAGGAAGTTGTGGACAATTGCGTGTGCTGATTTCCTTTCGGCTTTTTAAAAGAAAAGCTTTTCCCTTGCATTACTAGTGTTTAGAACCAACATAGTTTTAGGTTTTACATGCCATAAAATGTATCTTTGAAACTGTGCAACTTAATAATTTTTAGTACATTCACCGCACTGTGTATCCGTGGCCACTATCTAAATCCAGAACATTTTATCACCCCCCGAAAAAAACCCTGTTCCCATTAGCAGTCACTCGCCATTTCCCCATCTTCCAGCCCCTTGGCAACAACCAAGATATTATCTGCCTCTGTATATTTTCATATTCTAGATCTTGCATATACTGTGACATGCAGGCTTTTGTATTTAGCTTCTTTCACTCAGCACAGTGTTCTCAACATAAATCCACATTATAGCACACGTCAGGACTTCATTCCTTTTTATGACCGAATAATGTTCCACTGTGTGGATCAACCATGTGTTGTTTATCTGTTTATCAAGAGGTAGCATTTTAAACTACTCTGTAATATCCCATACCATTTGTTATGGGTGGTTTTCAAGTGGGGTTCACCGGCTAGACCTGCTGCCACCCCTCTGTTTTTTCTCATCTTCCATTGTCTGCATCTTCTTTCCCATCCCTGCCATGTGTGTCCCTCATACACAGTTTGAGGACAGGGCCAGGGTTACCAGAAACACTGTTGTTTAATACTAAAGACTAGTTATTTACAGAACTTTGTCTTTATAAAAAATAACTTGGATTGTTCCCTTTTTTTAAAGAGAATTCGTATACCTGGTAGATGATACAAAAAAAAAAAAAACCCGAGGGGATAGCCAAGAAAAAACAGTCATTATAACCCTGCCACCAAGGGACACATGCTGGTTGCATTTTTTTTCTTTTTCTTTTATTCAGGTATTATTGATATAAACTCTTATGAAGATTTCACATGAAAAAACAATATGGTTACATTTACCCACATTATCAATTCCGCATCCATACCCCAATGCAGTCACTGTCCATCAGTGTAGTAATATGCCCCAGTTTCACTGTTTGCCTTCTCTGTGCTAGACTGTTTTCCCCATGAACCCCCACACCATGTGTACTAAACATAATACCCCACAATCCCCTTCAACACCCTCCCAACCCACCCTCCCATACCCCTCCACTTTGGTAAGCACTTGTTCCTTCTTGGAGTCTTTGAGTCTGCTGCTATTTTGTTCCTTCAGTTTTGCTTCATTGTTATACTCCACAAATGAGAGAAATCATTTGGCACTTGTCTTTCTCTGCCTGGTTTATTTCACTGAGCATAATATCCTCCAGCTCCATCCATGTTGTTGCAAATGGTAAGGTTTGTTTCCTTCTTATGGCTGAATAATATTCCACTGTGTATATGTACCACATCTTCTTTATCCATTCATCTACTGATGGACACTTAGGTTGCTTCCATATCTTGGCTATTGTAAAAAGTGCTGCAATAAACATAGGGGTACATATGTCTTTTTGAATCTGAGAAGTTGTATTCTTTGGGTAAATTCCAAGGAATGGGATTCCCGGGTCAAATGGTATTTGTATTTTTAATTTTCTGAGGAACCTTCATATTGCTTTCCACAATGGTTGAACTAGCTTACATTCCCACCAGCAGTGTAGGAGGGTTCCCCTTTCTCTGCATTCCCACCAGCGTTTGTTGTTCTTAGTCTTTCGGATGCTGGCCATCCTTACTGGTGTGAGATGATATCTCATTGTGGTTTTTATTTGCATTTCCCTGATGATTAGTGATGTGGAGCATCTTTTCATGTGTCTGTTGGCCATAGGAATTTCTTCTTTGGAGAACTCTATTTTCTTATCCTCTGCTCATTTTTTAATTGGGTTATTTGCTTTTTGGGTGTTGAGGCGTGTAAGTTCTTTATATATTTTGGATGTTAACCCCTTGTCTGATATGTCATTTACAAATATGTTCCCCCATACTGTAGAATGCCTTTTTGTTCTGTTGGTGGTATCCTTTGCCCTACAGAAATTTTTTAGTTGGATGAAGTCGCATGAGTTCATATTTGCTTTTGTTTCCTTTGCTCAAAGAGATGCATTCAGGAAGAAGTCACTCATCCTTATATTCAGTAGATTTTTGCCTATGTTGTCTTCTAAGAGTTTTATGGTTTCATGACTTACGTTCAGGTCCTTGACCCATTTCGAGTTTACTTTTGTGTATGGGGTTAAACAATAATCCAGTTTCATTCTCTTGCATGTAGCTGTCCAGTTTTGCCAACACCAGCTATTGAAGAGGCTGTCGTTTCCCCATTGTATATCCATGGCTCCTTTCGCATATATTTATTGACCACATGTGGAAGGGTTTATATCAGGCCTCTCTAGTCTGTTCCATTGTTCTATGGGTCCGTATTTGTGCCAATAACAAATTGCCTTGAGTACTATGGCGTTATGGTAGAGCTTGATGTTGGGGAGCATAATCCCCCAGCTTTATTCTTATTTCTCAGGATTGCTTTTGCTGGTCAGGGTCTGTTTTGGTTCCATATGAATTTTAGAATGATTTTCTCTAGTTCGTTGAAGAATGCTGTTGGTGTTTTGATAGGAATTGCATTGAATCTGTAGATTGCTTTAGGCAGGATGGCCATTTTGACAATATTAATTCTTCCTATCCATAAGCACAGGATGTGTTTCCATTTATTGGTATCTTCTTTAATTTCTCTCATGAGTGTCTTGTAGTTTTCAGCGTATAGGACTTTAACTTCCTTGGTTAAGTTTGTTCCTAGATATTTTATTCTTTTCGATGCAATTGTGAATAGAATTATTTTCCTGATTTCCCTTTCTGGTAGTTCATTGTTAGTGTATAAGAATGCCACAGATTTCTGCGTATTAATTTTGTATCCCACAACTGTGCTGAATTCAGGTATTAGATCTCGTAGTTTTGGAGTGGATTCTTTAGGGTTTTTATATACAATATCATGTCATTTGCAAACAGGGACAGTTTAACTTCTTCCTTGCCAATCTGGATGCCTTTTATTTCTTTATGATGTCTAATTGCCGTGGCTAGGATCTGCAGTACTATGTTGAATAGAAGTAGTCTTAGTGGGCATCCTTGTCTTGTTCCAGATCTTAAAGGAAAAGCTTTCACCTTCTCGATGATAAGTATGATGTTGGCTGTGGGTTTTCATAAATGGCCTTTATTATGTTGAGGTACATGCCCTCTATACCCATTTTGTTGAGAGTTTTAATCATGAATGGATGTTGAATTTTCTCAAATGCTTTTTCAGTATCTATGGAGATGATCATGTGGTTTTTGTCCTTCTTTTTGTTGATGTGGTGGGTAATGTTGATGGATTTCTGAATGTTGTAACTTCCTTGCTTCCCTGGAATAAATTCTATTTGATCATGATGGATGATCCTTTTGATGTATTTTTGAATTCTGTTTGCTAGTATTTTGTTGAGTATTTTTCATCCATGTTCATCAGGGATATTGGTCAATAGTTTTCTTTTTTTGTGGTGTCTTTGCCCTGTTTTGGTATTAGAGTGATGTTGGCCTCATAGAATGAGTTTGCAAGTGTTCGCTTTTCTTCTACTCCTTCAAAAACTTTAAGAAGGATGGGTATTAGGTCTTCACTAAATGTTTGATAAAATTCAGCGGTGAAGCCATCTGGTCCAGGCGTTTTGTTCTTGGGTAGTGTCTGATGACCAATTCAATTCCACTGTTGGTAATTGCTCTGTTCAGATTTTTCTGTTTTTTCTTCTTGATTTTATTTCTGCTCTAATATTTATTATGTCCCTCTTTCTACTAACTTTGGGCCTCATTTGTTCTTCTCTTTCTAGTTTCATTAATTGTGAGTTTACTCTGTTCATATCGGATTGTTCTTTCCTGAGGAAGCCTTGTATTGTAATATATTTTTCTCTTAGCACGGCCTTTGCTGCGTCCCACAGGTTTTGCGGTGTTGAATTATTGTTGTCATTTGTCTGCATATACTGCTTTATCTCTGTTTTTATTCAGTCATTGATCCATTATTTATTTAGGAGCATGTTTTGAAGCCTCCATGTGTTTGTGGAATTTTACATTTCTTTGCGTAATTTATTTCTACTTTCATACCTTTGGGTCTGAAAAACTGGTTGGTACAATTTCAATCTTTTAGAATTTACTGAGGCTCTTTTTTGGCCTAGTGTATGATCTATTCTTGAAAATGTTCCATGTGCTCTTGAGATGAATGGGTATTCTTCTGCTTTTGAGTGTAGAGTTCTCTAGATGTCTGTTAAGTCCATCTGTTCATGTGTTCTTCATTGCCTCTGTCTCCTTACTTATTTTCTGTCTTGTTGATCTGTCTTCAGAGTGAGTGGAGTGTTGAAGTCTCTGAGAATAAATGCATTCCATTCTATTTCCCCTTTTAATTTTGTTAGTATTTATTTCACATATGTAGGTGCTTCTGTGTTGGGTGCATAGATATTTATAATGGTTATATCTTCTTGTTGGATTGACCCTTTTATTTTTATCTAATGTCCTTCTTTGTCTCTTGTGACTTTCTTTGTTTTGAAGTCTATTTTGTCTGATACAAGTACTGCACCTCCTGCTTTTTTCTCCATCTTAGTTGCATGAAGCATCTTTTTCCATCCCTTCACTTTTAGTATGTGCATGTTTTTGAGTTTAAAGTGAGTCTCTTGTAGGCAGCATATTGATGGATCTTGCTTTTTTATTCATTCAGTGACTCTGTGTTTTTTGATTGGTGCATTCAGACCATTTACATTTAGGGTGATTATCGATATGTATGTACTTATTGCCATTACATGCTTCAGATTGGTGGTTACCAAAGGTTCAAGGCTAACATCCTTACTATCTAAGTGTCTAACTAAACTCAGGATGCTATTACAAACACAATCTAAAGGTTCTTTTGTCTTACTCCTCCATTCTTTATACATTAGGTATCATATTCTGTACTCTTTGTCTATCCCTTGACTGCCTTTGGAGATAGTTATTTTAATTTTTGGGTTTGCTTAGTTAATAACTGTTTTACTTTCTTTATGGTGGTTTTATTACTCCTCCTGACAGCTATTAAACCTTAGGAACACTTCCATCAATAGCACTCCTTCCGAAATACACTGTAGAGATGGTCTGTGGGAGGTAAATTCTCTCAGCTTTTGCTTACCTGGAAATTGTTTAATCCCTACTTCAAATTTAAATGATAATCTTGCTGGATGAAGTATTCTTCATTCAAGGCCCTTCTGCTTCATTGCATTAAATACATCATGCCACTTCCTTCTGGCCTGTAAGGTTTCTGCTGAGAAGTCTGATGATAGCCTGATGTAGTTTCCTCTGTATGTGATCTTATTTCTCTCTCCAGCTGCTTTTAATAGTCTGTCCTTATCCTTAATCTTTGCCATTTTATTTTTATGTGTCTTCATGTTGTCTTCCTTGGTCACTTGTGTTTGGAGATCTGTGTACCTCCGTGGCCTGAGAGACTATCTCTTTCCCCAGATTGGGGATGTTTTCAGCAATTACCTCCTCAAAGACACTTTCTATCCCTTTTTCTCTCTCTTCTTCTTCTGATACCCCTATAATACGAATATTTTCCATTTGGATTTGTCACACAGTTCTCTCAATATTCTTTCATTCTTAGATTTTCTTTTTTCTCTCTGTGACTCAGCTTCTTTCTGTTCCTTCTCCTCTTATTTCTATTCATTTATCATCTCCTCCACCATATCTAATCTGCTTTTAAAAACTTCCACTGTATGTTTCATCTCTGATACTGTGTTGCATAATGATTGGATCTCCGACCGAAGTTCATTCCTGAGTTCTTGAATATTTTTCTGTACCTCCGTGAGCATGTTTATGATTTTTATTTTGAAATCTCTTTCAGGAAGATTCATGAGGTCTATTTCATTTGAGTGTTTCTCTCGTGTATTTACAATTTTGCTTTGAACCAGGTTAGCTTGACATTTCATGTTTGTATATGGCGCCCTCTTGTGCCAAGGAGTTGTACTCTCTGGAGCTGCTCAGTCCCTGGAACACTGATAGGGGTCGCAGGGGAGCGGTGCTGGTGCCTGGGGGGAGAAAAGAGATTTTTCCTGCTTTCTGGCTGCTATGCCTGTCTCCACTGCCAGAACAAGTGTGCTGAGCACACAGGTATAAGCCTCTATGCTTTGCATTTGTAGCTGCTGTAGGCAGGGCTTACCTCTGGCTGGCCTAATGCCAGGGCAGTGTTTGCCAGTTTGTGAGACACATGAGGGCTTTTTGAGAGGTAGGCACAGCAGACTGTGTATCACAGAGTGGGGCCCTGGAGCTGCATAGCCAGCCAGGGGGCTGGAGCACCTGAAGGCTGTGGAAGTTCCCAACCTGCTGGTCAGAGTCCACCCAGACAATTTTGTCTACCTTTTCCTTTCTCCTGAGCAGCAAGGTCAGTGCAATCCTTGCCCCTTTAGCAGCCCCATCGCTGTTAGGAAGTCTCTCAGACTGCCTACCTTTCTTTTGTCCCATAGCAGCCTGATATGGATCCCTGTTTTCCACAGGCAGCTGGAATCTCAGTCTCTCCAGGTATTCTGCCTGTCTTAGCTTTCCAACCTCCCTCATCACAATAGCACCATGTAATGTAGGTTTGTGCTCACAGAGCAGATCTCCAGAGCTAGATGTTCAGCAGTCGCAGGCCTCCACTCCCTCTTCACTCCATTTCTCTTCCTCCCACAGGTGAGCTGGGGTGGGAGAGAGGCTTGGGTCTTGCCAGGCCACGGCTTTGGTATGTTACCCTGTTCCATGAGGTTTATTCTTTTCTCCAGGTGTATGCAGTCTGGTGCAGCCCTCTTTCCTGTTGCTCTTTCAAGATTAGTTGTATTAATTATATTTTCATATTATATGCAGTTTTAGGAGGAAGCCTCTGTCTCACCTCTCACACTGCCATCATCCTGCTTTTTGTTTTTCATTTAGGGTCGTACTTGATTCTTTTAAATTTGAAATTGTGCCTTTTCAGGGCCACTCAACTTGCCTTATAGAAGGAAGTACTCTAACCACTGCCACCTGTTGACTAGCTAGGTTGTTTCCTTTCTTAGTTCATTGGAACAGCTTTCCAGAAAGATAAAACAACTTTGAAGGAGAAAGGCTAGGCCTGTGGCTCCAAGAACTTTTCACAATTATTGAACGTGTTTGTGTGATGGGATGTGGTGTGGCCTTGGGAGCAGGATGAACAAGGAACGTATGAGGTTGGGGCAGGGTGGTGTATTTTAGTAGAAAATGGAAGGAGTAGGATAGGCACTTGTTATCACAACCTTATTTCTTCTATTTCTAATTTGGGAGCAAATCAGAGAATGATACCAAGTGTTGAAAGTGGCTAGGACAGGATGAGGAGCCATTTTTGTTTTTTCCTTTCCTTGCTTTCAGAGTATCTGCTTTTCTATGTACCCATCTACTCCATAATGAGCCTCTATTACTTTTGTGACAAGGAAAAATTAACTGGAATTAAACATTGACGCCCCTGGGTTTGCTTTTGTGGTGATTTGTTAAAAATAAACATTTAAAATTTCTTTCCCTTTTTAAGTAAAACAGACTTTTCACCAAGAGAAAAAACTGAATATGACAAAAATATAAAATTCCCCTGTAATTTTCCCATGACGGGATTATGTTGGGTGTTTTCCTGTGCATGTGTGATGCCCATAGAAGTGCTGGCTAGCAGACCAGGCCCAGAGCTGCAGTCACACACAGGTATGGATGCACACAGGCCCTGCCTTGGAGATCTCTGAAGTCTGTCTGGGAAGACTGCCATGGGAGCCAGTATCATGGGAGCCCAGATAATGAGTTAAAAGCAGGTATGACAGGTGCCATGCAGGAAGGGCAGGTGCTTCTGAGCCAACTTATTGGGAAGGCCATTTGGTCGATGTGCAGGTAGAGGTAACATTAATATAGGTAATACTGCTTTGAATAGAATTGGATTGTTCCATCTTACTACTCTGAAGGCTGCTCTGTGCACCAGTAGCCCATAGACATTTTGGGGGGCTTGTTTTGGGCTCCACTAGGTGAGAACGCCAGCGTGGGCATTAGGCTTATGTGGGAGAAACCCCTCCTCCCTCCCTCATCATTCTCTATTTCAGGGTTAGAATTCCGAATGCACACAACTCTTCCGTTTCCAAAAACTTTGCCAACGACGGCAGTTTCTTGCAGCAGTTTCTGAAGTTGCAGAAGGCACAGACCAGCACAGGTGAGCACAGTCCTCGGTCTCGTGTCTCCTCCCTTTGGGGCTCACCCGGCCTGGCGGTCTCCCTTGGGGCTCCCTCTCAGCATCTCAGATGTGGCAGTTCTCACCTCAGGATCCTGCCACCCATCCTGTGTGCACTGTGCACACTTGTCCCACATGTTCCCACACTAAATGCCAAGGGCGGGAGTGCAGACCCCACTCTCAAGATGCTTACCCCATAAGAGCAGAGACAAGTAAGACAAGTTTTAGTCCAGGGGTGTGAGGGCCTGACTAAGAATGCTGTGGGGTCTCAGCTCAGACTAGAGCAGCAGTACCAGGTATGAGGAACAGGACCCTTGTCCATGGGTGGGTGCCATCTGGCTCACAGAAGCCCCATATGAGAGGGCAGGTGCAAAAATCAGCACAGCGTTCTCCTCTCTATCTGTGGTTCTGCACTTGCCAGTCAGAGCTCATCTTTGCTCTCACAAAGTTGCTGGTGAAACAGCTGGCCTCTGATCTGTTAGGGTTTCTAGAGAACAGCTAAGAAAGTCAACCTAAGGCCAGATTCACCCCCAGAGAGGGAGGAAGGGCCATGTAAGACCTTCATACAGGGTCTCAGCCAAATCACAGTTTGCAAAGCCTGCATTAGGCTGGTTCATTTGCCACTGACCTCCAGAGGGTGTGACTGTAAGCCATGTGTGGGGTTCGGGTCTTACAGGACGGGCTGGCATACCCCTGGGCTGTTGGAGACATCTCCTGCCACAGCACCTGGCCTATCTTCTCCAGGCAGGGTCACTGTGGTAACTTGCTCTTCTCTGAGCCTCAGTGTCATCTGTTAAATGTGGATGGTGCCCTCTCTGTGTTCACTGCCTGCCAGACACCTGAATGGAAGTGGAGGGCCCGGCACCCAGGGGCTCACAGCACATGGGTCAGGTGGGAAGACAGGGAACATGCACCCCACACCCTGAGCGGGGCTATCCTTCCTTTCTTCCCTACATACCCCTCCCAGTATGCCCAGTGCCCCTCTTCATGTGCTCTCCCGAGCTGGGAAGAGGGCCCCCTTATGGAGGGCCAGGTGTGATATCACCACGGAAGTGACATCACTAGATCTGGGCACCAGGGAGTGATATCACCTCTGATATCACCAGATATGAGCTTTTGTGTATAAGTGGTGCTCAGAAAGTAAACTGTCACTTGTCCGCCATCAGCAGGCAGTGAACCTCCTGATCCCAGCTTTGGCTTCTATGTGTTTCTTGAATCTTTCTCTGTTTTCCTTAAGCTCCTCATTCCCACCCCACTCAGAGTCAGCTGCTTTGTGGATCTGGTCGCCCACATCCTCATCAGCAGCCCACCAGGCCAGGTGAGGAAGTACACGCATGCCAAGCAGCTGCCAGCGGCCAGCCGCCCGAGCGTCTTCCAGTCTCCTGATGAGGACGAGGAGGAGGACTGTGAGCAGTGGTGGACATCAAAGGTAAGGTGTGGAGGCTGCCCCCTACTTCCACCACCACCCCTCTAGCGCTGGGGGCAGGATCCATGGTCAGTGGGGAGTGTGTTGCCAGGGGTCCCCCAGCCTCCAGGCGGGGCTGAGGTCCACTGTGGGGCCCTCTGGGATGAGGGATGGTGGAGAAAGTGTGTTGGGAGGGGGGTGTGGAGAGGCTGCAGACTGTGGGTTTCACCGGTAAGCTTTGGGAACAATTATCCACACACATGGGGCTGGTCTCAAGCCAAAACAGGGGCATTCTCTTCATCGGACACGGTAGGAGGCACTTCCACAACTCCCCAGCCTGGGCGCGCACCCTCGGAGCCTTTTGAGGTCCAGGGCACTGCTGGTCATTGGGGGTTACCTGTCCCTGCCAGCACAACCCATAGGTGGGGGGTGTGCTCTCCTGCCCAGGGGAAGGGCAATTATTGTCCTTGGAACATCAGCTCAGGCCCTGTGTTGTAAGAGGTCAGAGGGTGGCCCTGCTAGCATGTCCAGCCTTGTCCACATTCAGAATGAGGCCTTGGTGCCCGCTGAGCCTTGTGGAGGCCTGGCCGCCTCTGCTCCAGGCCCACTGGCACAGCCACCCCACACTGAGGACAGACTGAAGTGGTCATAATAGGCATGTCATGGCAGCCTGTAGATGCTGTTGTGGGGGAGGGTGCCAGCTTTTCACCATGTGAGCAGATCTGCAGCTGGCCTTGCACCCTGGAGCACCAATCAGAACAGAGCGAGGGAGTGTGAAGTTTCCTCAGATGCTCTGACAGCAACCAGCTGGGAAAGTGCTGCTTTTTCCGGGGTGGCAGGTTTCTCAAGGCCCTTGAGGCCTGTTATGGCTGCTGTAGATGTGGCCTCAGAAAGGCAGCTGTGTCTGTAAACAGCAACCTGAGGAGGGTGATCGCCCGGCTTGCAGGAGGAGGGTGAGGCTGGGGTAAAGATGAGTATAGAGTGTTGCGGGATCTCTTGTGGGTCCTCCTCAGGCCACACATTCTGGCTGCCCCCACCCCAAGCTTCCTAGCAGCCCAAGCAACAAGGGGAGAAAGACTGGCCACAGGCTCGGAGCTCAGTGCCTCTGCCACAAGAGGCGAGTGAACATTCCTGGAGTTCTCATTAACGGGACACGAGCTGTTTAAGAGCTGCCTGGTGGCCTCAGAAACAGGCCAATGATTAATACAAAAGCAAGTTCCACATGGCTAAAAGGGTAGGCTAATACAAATACAAAACTATTTTTATAGCTCTGCTCACTGAAAAGGCCTTGAGGTAATTGTTAAGCCCATTGCAGTGATCGCCCCTAGCACCAGGATGGTGGTCTGGAGACATCCTTTCTCATGCATGGAAACCAGGACTTGGCTAAATGGCTGACCTAGGTCTGGGCAGGACGCATTTGAGATCGTCTTGGAGCTCCTGTTCCAGCAGATGGTGAGGAGGCTGCCAGAGCCTCCTGAGTTCATGCCCAAAGGCCTCAGGCTGGCCTGAAGAGGCCGACTGTCCATAGGGGATGATTAAGCTGTGATGACAGTAATTGCAATGAATTGAAATCCACCCAATATGTTTAAATCAGTTTTTAACAGTGTTGTTGAAACGAATGGGTCATCTTTGAAGAATGAGAGGGAACTGAGTCTTTACATTGAACCACTAGTAAATAAGATAATTAACCATCACCCCAGAAAAGGGGACAGGCTGGCCATGTTTTCCCACATCTCCCTCCTAGCCTGGGGATTGGCTTGGCCTTTGGGATGCTCACACATTTCTCTCCCGCACAGTTTTCCTCACCTAGGCTGTCCAGGCCGACTCCCACCTTGTCATGGGGCTTTGTACATGGACTTGGGACATCTGACAACCTCCCACATGTCACCCTCTTTTCCCCCACCCCTCTGTTGTGGTCCGTAGAGAAAGTGTGCTTGTTGACTGTGGGGTGTGTGAGTTGAATTTCAGTACTGACAGCCTCCTTAAAGTTTCACCCCCAGAGGGAACAGAGACTCGAAAAGTCATAGAGAAATTGGCCTGCTTTGTGGCAGGAGGAGGCCCCGAGTTAGAAAAAGTAGCTGTGGAAACCACGAGGATAACCCTGCATTTTTGTAAGTATTTCTGGAAGGGGAAGGCCACTGCTGCCTAATGTTTTCGCTACACAGTAATACAATAGGAAAATATTTACAAGGACAGAAGCTTAGTCCAGGTGGCTCCCTTCTCTTCTCTAGTTAGGAATGACAGCAGAAATTCCCATTTTTGCCCCTCCCCTGCACGCTCCGCCCTGCCAAGCACTTACTCCCTAAGCTCACTCCCCCTTGCCTGCTCGCTTGCTGTGCACGCAGGAATGTTACAGATACAGATGCAGAAAGATACATATTGCTCCCTTTGCGTTTGTTCCGGCCTCAGACCTTGGGAGATTACTCCCCTCTGAGCCTGCCAGTGGAAAATAAACCTCAACACTCCAAGACCTCGGAGTGCCGCTTGGTTCTTCCGTCGGTGATCCAGTGCAGGTTTTTCCAGTATCTTTCATAATGCTATATCTGTGCAGTGTAAAACCTCTGGTTGTTGCTGAGGCTGGCACAGGCTGGGTGCTTCCTTGCACATGCTGTCCTGAGCTTCCAATCACCTTCTGACCTGCTACCAAGGTTGCAAGGGATTACACTGTGGCCCAGACACTTACTTTTGAGCCCTGTTAAGGCATCTCTGCTGCCCTGCTTGCTTCAGAAGCTGCTTGGGTCAGCCCGCCCCACCGTTGCTCACCTTCCTCTGTTTTGTGACACTCCCCTCCAGGTTTTTACATGATAAGAATAGCAGGGAATTCCTCTATTACAGAAAGAAGGTAGCTGAGATCAGAAAGGAAGCAGAGAATTTGCAGGCAGCCTTCCAGAAAGGTAAGTGATTGGAGGGGAGTGAGACAAACCATGCCCCACGTGGAAATGTGGTTCCTAGAGGCCACCACAGTGTCGGGTGGTGTCAGCCGGTCAAGTCTGCCTTCCTAGGCAGTGGGGGTCATGTTACTACGGGGGAAGGCTGAAGGTCAAGGTCAAGGTTATGCTCAGGAGCTCACCTCTGTGCATGTAAAGAGGGAGGAGGGCTGGAGCACATGCGGTTGGTTTGTGGTCATTTTAACAAATGTTAACAAGCACCTGCCACCTAGAGACAAATGTGTGCCTGAAACCTGGGGAGGGGGACCAGGGTGAAAAACAGTTTGTGAGGTGTTGGCTGGGTGCACGTCAGGGGTTGAGGAGATGCTGGCTGGTCTCCAGCTGTAATGAAGTAAAAACCCAACGTCGGGTGTGGATTGATGTTTATCCCGAATATGGGCCACAGAGGCTGATTCATTGTGCCTGTCACCTGTGGCCCTTTGCCCTGAGCACCTCCCCAGGAGAGGGGTGCCAGGTCCACCCTCTGAGTGACCAGGGAAAGCAGCTCCCAGCAGAAAGACTGAGGTGGGGGTCCCTGTCTCCCATCTGGCCCAAACCAGACCTTCCCTTGCATGCTGACCCCATGTCCCAGTGTGTGTCCAAAGCACCCCATGACCTAATGGGTGGGAGGGGCTGGGGTTGGGGGTGGGGACTGGAGGTAAGTTGTAAGTGGGTCTGTAAGTTTGGGGAGAGGAAATCCCGGGACATAATACCTCTAAAAACTGAAATCACTCAAAGGGAGAAATAAAGTTTGAAATCCGTTTATTGCTTACAAACTGCAGTCTGGCCCATGTCTCTCTCCTGCTCGAGCAGCAGCAAACCCGGCCATCCCCCTCCCGTCTCAGGTACTGATAAGCCCTCCATTGCCCTGGTAATTACCCACTGATGTGGAGATGAACTACTCTCCACCCATAAGGAATGATGCCAATGTACTAAAGCCACACTTCTCTCCACCTCTGAAAGCCTGTTGATATGCAGATATACCAAAGCCAAGTGACATATTCTGGAAATACTACAATTTTACCCACAGGGTTTGAGTAGTACACAGGAAATGAAGTCAATGTTTTCTCTGAAATCTGAGGCAGCCCACTGGGCTGCCGTGCTCTTTGTGTGTGTGTGTGTCACGGGGTGGGGTGGTGGAGTTGGGACCAGGTACAGCCCCTTATTCATCACCGTAGAAGGGAAAGCTGGCATGCCAACACGATAGACTTCTAGAAACTTCTCTAAGACAAAAGGCCCCTGAAGTTTTGTTGGATTTATTTCCCACCTCTGACACATTACTGTGCTATCAACATGCTTAGGCAAGTTGTACTTCCTGATCACTGGGCCCAATCAGCATAATACCATCCATGCGATGGGCCAGTGTGACATCTTCTGGAAAGAAAAGGAGATGAAGGTTCCTTCTGACTGAATTACAACCTAATTCTGGAGATTTGATATTGTGGGTAAAATTGTAACATTTCCAGACTATCTCACCTGGCTTTCGTATATTTGCATATCCTTGGGTGGAGAGCAGTTCATCTCTATATCAATGGGTAATTACCTTGGCAACCAAGGGTGTGTCTGAACCTTCTCTGCTTCCTCCTCTTCCTATGTTCTCCCTGACATCCTGCCCTGTGCACCTGCCTTGCTCTGTGCTGGGTCACCACTGCTGCTGGAACGCTAGGAGGGGCGGTTTCTTAGTCTGGAGAGTGAGCTAAGCCAGGTCACTCTTGCAAAAACACCCGACTGAACTGTCAGGCCACTCACTTTATTTGTACTGGAACAAAGGCCTGGCAACACATAAATAGGGCTAAATTTCAATTTAATTTTGTTTTTTAATCTAGATAGATATATAGATATTGATTGTATATCACCTTTTCTGGACATTTGATAGTTTTTCTAAGTGACCAGTTCAGGACACATTTCGAATGTATGATCCTGAAGACTGTCTTTATGAGAGGGAAACACAAATCTTAATGGTCCATGGAATGTGGATGTTACTGTGTGACATGTAATCTTTTACATAAACATACATTGTTATGCTGTATTAGTGTATAGAAGTGAAGTAAGAATTGATATGCATTTCATGTTTAAGAAACTTTATTGTTATCCTGTAGCTGAAATTTCTGATACATGAGCTTTTTCTTATTTCAGTTTCAGTAACATAATGTATGAAAGTCGGCCATGGTCAGAATTCCCACAAGACCAGTGCACCAGATGCATCCTGAAGAAGCTGATGAGTGCGTGGGCCAGAAGGGAACTAGGGGCCTTGGGAAAAGGTGCGCAGGCTTTGCAGTCTCTGTGATCCTGTCTCTGTAGATTTGCTTCATTGCCGATTGGCATCTGATCACTATGCATGCATTTAATATATCTTGTCTTCTTACCCTTCATGTACCATTTCCCAGAAAAGGAAATAGAAATAAATCAAAATGGTCCGTGGCTCCCATTTACCCATGATGATTAGAGGTCTCCTGATTTAGAATAAGTGGAGTTGAATTCTGAACGTTTTGCAAGATGTGTTATTTTTCATTCTGATATGTGTGTGACAATGTACATTTATATAGTCTTTATATCTCTCTATATAATCATCTTTATTCATACTTTAGAGAAATAACCCACCATCAAAGAAAGATTTTGAAAGGGTTCTATAGCTACCTGGCTCACTTGCTTGCAAAGAGGACACGAGGACTCCATCAGCGAGGTTTTATTCCCTGTAAGACAGACATAATGGCTGTCTTGGAAAGGAGAGAGCAGCAGCTTGTGGGTGAAGAAGTGCGTTTTTAAGGAGTAGGGTGTGGGACGTTGGTGATTGGGTCTTAAGTGGTGGGGCGACCGTCTGGTTGGTGATTGGATCTTAAGGGGTGGGGCAAAATGTTTAGAGATAAGGTGAGGCAAGTCCAGACATGATTTTCACTGGCCCATGTGCGTAGGACCATGGGGTAAATGGAGGATAAAGTCTTACAGATTTGTTATAATACCTTAAAGTGACATTATCTGTGGCAATTTAAATTTGCTAATTTGAGGTTCTCAAAGATGCTGTCATGCCTTATATAGTTATTTTTTAATTGAAAGCTGTCAGTATTTAAATAAAGTTTCTGTTTTCTCTCCTTCATGTCCATAAAGTGACAGTTGCAAAAGGGGAACCAGATACTTAGCATGGCCTGACAAAAACAAACTCCTCTTTAGAGTGGGAAGTACTCACAACTGGAGTATTGTTGAGGTGTTATATATTCCATGGATTTTAAATGTAACGTTGATGCCGGGGTTCTTGTTCACGAAGCCGAACAATGAGCTTCACAAAGACTCAAGGTAGGAGAGAAAGGTACAGGCTTTTTTTTTATACAATTTATTTTATTATCATTAATTTACAATTACATGTGCAATATTACAATTATTAAACTACCCCTTCATCAGGTTCCCCCCACCAACCCCATTACAGTCACTGTCCATCAGCATAGTGAGATGCTGTAGAATCACTACTTGTCTTCTCTGAGTTGTACTGCCCTCCCCGTGCCCCCCCAACATTACATCTGCTAATCGTAATGCCCCTTTTTCCCTCTTATCCCTCCCTTCCGCCCATTTTCCCCAGTCCCTTTCCCTTTGGTAACTATTAGTCCGTTCTTGGGTTCTGTGAGTCTGCTGCTGTTTTGTTCCTTCAGTATTTTTTCTTTGTTCTTATACTCCACATATGAGTGAAATCATTTGATACTTGTCTTTTTCGGCTTGGCTTATTTCACTGAGCATAATACTCTCTAGCTCCATCCATGTTGTTGCAAATGGTAGGATTTGTTTTCTTCTTATGGCTGAATAATATTCCATTGTGTATATGTACCACATCTTCTTTATCCATTCATCTACTGATGGACACTTAGGTTGCTTCCATTTCTTGGCCATTGTAAATAGTGCTGCGATAAACATAGGGGTGCATCTGTCCTTTTCAAACTGGGCTGCTGCATTCTTAGGGTAAATTCCTAGGAGTGGAATTCCTGGGTCAAATGGTATTTCTATTTTGAGCTTTTTGAGGAACCTCCATACTGCTTTCCACAATGGTTGAACTAATTTGCAGTCCCACCAGCAGTGTAGGAGGGTTCCCTTTTCTCCACATTCTCACCAACGTTTGTTGTTGTTTGTGTTTTGGATGTTGGCCATCCTCACTGGTGTGAGGTGATATCTCATTGTGATTTTAATCTGCATTTCTCTGATGATTAGCGATGTGGAGCAACTTTTCATGTGCCTGTTGGCCATCTGAATTTCTTCTATGGAGAACTGTCTATTCATGTCCTCTGCCCATTTCTTAAATGGATTATTTGCTTTCTGTTTGTTAAGGGGCATGAGTTCTTTATATATTTTGGATGTCAACCCTTTATCAGATACGTTTTTTATAAATATATTCTCCCATACTGCAGGATGTCTTTTTGTTCTACTGCTGTTGTCCTTTGCTGTACAGAAGCTTTGCAGGTTGATATAGTCCGACTTGTTCATTTTTGCTTTTGTTTCCCTTGCCCAGGGAGATATGTTCATGAAGAAGTTGCTCATGTTTACGTCCAAGAGATTTTTGCCTATGTTTTTTTCTAAGAGTTTTATGGTTTCATGACTTACATTCAAGTCTTTGATCCACCTTGAGTTTACCTTTGTGTATGGGGCTAGACAGTAGTCCAGTTTCATTCTCTTACATGTAGCTGTCCAGTTTTTCCAACACCAGCTGCTGAAGAGGCTGTCATCTCCCCATTGTATATCCAAGGCACTTTTATCAAATATTAATTGACTGTATATGTTTGGGTTAATGTTTGGATTTTCTATTCTGTTCCACTGGTCTGTGGGTCTGTTTTTGTGCCAATACCAAATTGTCTTGATTACTGTGGCTTTGTAGTAGAGCTTGAAGTCAGGGAGTGTAATTCCCCCTGTTTTATTCCTCCTTCTCAGGATTGCTTTGGCTATTCGGGGTCTTTTGTGGTTCCATATGAATTTTAGAATTGTTTGTTCCAGTTCATTGAAGAAAGCTGTTGGTAGTTTGATAGGGATTGCATTGAATCTGTAGATTGCTTTAGGTAGTATAGCCATTTTGACAATATTTATTCTTCCTAGCCAAGAGCATGGGATGCATTTCCATTTGTTAGTGTCCTCTTTAATTTCTCTTAGGAGTGTCTTGTAGTTTTCAGAGTACAGGTCTTTCACTTCCTTCGTTAGGTTTATTCCTAGGTATTTTATTCTTTTTGATGCAATTGTGAATGGAATTGTTTTTCTGATTTCTCTTTCTGTTAGTTCATCATTAGTGTATAGGAAAGCAACAGATTTCTGTGTGTTAATTTTGTATCCTGCAACTTTGCTGAATTCAGATATTAGTTCTAGTAGTTTTGGAATGGAATCTTTAGGGTTTTTTATGTACAGTATCATGTCATCTGCAAATAGTGACAATTTGACTTCTTCTTTACCAATCTGGATGCCTTGTATGTCTTTGTTTTGTCTGATTGCTGTGGCTAGGACCTCCAGTACTATGTTGAATAACAGTGGAGAGAGTGGGCATCCCTGTCTTGTTCAGGCTTTTATTTAGAAATAAAGTGACAGGAGCTCCTGGCTCATGTCAGGAGGGGTCAAGAGAGCCCGGTGTGGTGCATTGCCTAGGGGCCATATATGCAGATGCGTATTTTTCAAGATCATGAAAAAAAGGCTTAGGGGTGTGGACTTGTTAGGTGGAGTCTGAATATCTAGAATTAACACAAGGAATTTCCTGCCAGACTTTTCTCTGGGACACCTGCGTTCTGGTCTAGGACCATGTCAAAAGGCAGCTTGCGCAGCCCCCAAGATGGGCTGAAGTATTCTCTGTTTGCTACAGAGTAAGTTGAAATTCTTCTTAAATTTCCTGGGTGTTAAAATGCAATCTTATCTTTAAGGTAGAATCTTTTTTGCATTTTAATATGTTGTTTACAGCTGGGTCTGCATGCTAAATTAGTTGCCCAGTTTGTAAAATCACTCCATCAGATCTGAAAGAAGAAAGACAGCACATAGGCCTGGGCATTTTAGCATGCTAAAGTGAATCCTACACATGATTACAAATGATTAACATAATAAAAACATGTGCTCCTGTTCTTTATCTGGGGAACATTAACTGATCTTAGTAAAGAGTGACCCTAGATCTTAATGTTTAACACAGAGTTTTGGTAAGGGGTTTCCTTGCATGCAGTTACATTGCTCTGACTGCAAATATCCTGCCTTGCTTTTTCCAGAGGCCGTCACCCTACTCTGTCTAAGCCTATGGTCCCTGTCTAAATCTCAGCAACCTGAGTTTGTTCCTTTTGGGTACTAATTACTAATTTTTACAAGAAGATTGGAAAAGATGGTCAGCAGCTAACAAAGGAAGTTAAAGAGGTTACAATGACTTTGGAAGATTATTTAAATTACTAATTTAATGTGATTGTATCTATGATATTACTGAATAAAGTAGACTATGTACTTGGACTTTTACTTAAGATTTTTCATGAATATTTAACTTCAGTCTTCTTGAAATGATTCCATACAACTCTATCAGAATTCTGTATCATAGTTTGATTTTTAATGATATTAACTGTCACTAAAGATTAGATGTCAGGGGAGAAGCTAAGGTAGGAAAGGACTTATGTGCATATAGTGACTGTTAGGAAGCTGACGAAAGGACTCCAACATGGGCAGCAGTGGTGAGATAACAAGTGACTCACTCTGCTGATTGGGGGCAGCCTGTGACAATCAAGGCTGGTGTTGATACCAGAAATATACCCCAGACTGCTTCCTTCAGATAGAGGCAGAAAGGTGTGAGTCCCTGAGCTCTGGCTTTGGAGTCACCCAGGCTTGCCTCAGAATCCTGGGAGTGCACCACTAATTCTGTGACTGGGGCAACTTTCACAGCCCCATAAGTCTGTTCACCGATCTGTGAAATGCGGAAAGTGAAGCCTAGCTTAAATGGCTTTCTAGAGGAATAGGAAAGAAGTGTGTAGACTGTATAGGGTTGGTGTACAGCAAATATCTGTCCCGTTCCCTTCCTCTTTAGTAAATCCCTCTTTTAAAATACCATGCTTTACCAAACTGTTCATTATTAGTATGCATTACTTTAATCCATCATTTTATTGATGCCGGAGTTCTTGTTTATGAAGCGGAAGAATGAGCTTCATAAACACTCAAGGTAGAAGAGCAAGGTACAGGCTTTTATTTAGAAATAAAGTGAGAGAAAAGAGCTCCTGGCTCATGCCAGGAGGGGACAAGAGAGCCCAGTATGGTGCATTGTCTAGGGGTTTTATTGGCAGATGAGCATTTTTCGAGATCATGAAAAAAAGGCATACGGGTGTGGACATGTGCCATGTGCCCTGTCCTCAAGGTGGGCTGGGTTGTTCTCTGCTTGCTAGGGCTGTTGAGTAAATTCACGGCTTATGCTGAGATACCCTTCCCTATTTGTGAAACACTCAAACATTCGAGGCCCAGTTGCTCCTGGCCTTCTGACCTTTAACTGACCTCACTGAAGGTGTCTATATTCTTTTTTTCATATCTGTGATATTTATTTCTTAATTGGGATAATGTGTACAGGAGTGTTTGTTATATATACACATATTTTTAAATTTATTTTGGTATCATTAACATACAATTACATGTGCAATATTATGGTTATTAAACTACCCCTTCATCAGTTCCCCCCACGAATCCCATTACAGTCCCTGTACATCAGTGTAGTGAGATGCTATAGAATCACTACTAGTCTTCTCAGAGTTGTACAGCCCTCCCATGACCACCCAACATTACGTTTGCTAATTGTAATGCCCCTTTTTCCCTCTTATCCCTCCCTTCCCACCCGTCTTCCCCAGTCTGTTACCCATTGGCAACTATTAGTCCGTTCTTGGATTCTGTGAGTCTGCTGCTGTTTTGCTCCTTAAGTTTTTTTCTTTGTTCTTATACTACAGATATGAGTGAAATCATTTGATACTGGTCTTTCTCGGCTTGGCTTATTTTACTGAGCATAATACCCTCTAGCTCCATCCTTGTTGAGGCAAATGGTAGGATTTCTTTTCTTCTTATGGCTGAATAATGTTCCATTGTGTATATGTACCACATCTCCTTTATCCATTTATCTACTGATGGACACTTAGGTTGCTTCCATTTCTTGGCTATTTTAAATAGTGCTGCAATAAACATAGGGGTGCACCTGTCTTTTTCAAATTGGGCTGCTGCATTCTTAGGGTAAATTCCTAGGAGTGGAATTCCTGGGTCAAATGGTATTTGTATTTTTAGTTTTTTGAGGAACCTCCATACTGCATTTCACAATGGCTGAACTAATTTGCATTCCTCCCAGCAGTGTAGGAGGGTTCCCTTTTCTCCACGTCCTTGACAACATTTGTTGTTTGTATTTTGGAGGTTGGCCACCCTCACTGGTGTGAGGTGGTGTCTCATTGTGGTTTTAATCTGCATTTCTCTGATGATTAGCCATGTGGAGCATCTTTTCCTGTGCCTGCTGGCCATCTCAATTTCTTCTTTGGAGAAGTGTCTATTCATGTCCTCTGCCCCTTTCTTAATTGGACTATTTCTTTTTGTTTGCTGAGGTGCATGAGTTCTTTATATATTTTGGATGTCAACCCCTTATCGGATACGACATTTATGAATATATTCTCCAATACTGTAGGGTGTCTTTTTGTTGTACTCATGGTGTCCTTTGCTGTACAGAAGCTTTTCAGCTTGAAATAGTCCCAGTTGTTCATTTTTACTTTAGTTTCCCTTGCCCGGGGAGATATGTTCATGAAGAAGTCGCTCATGTTTATGTCCAAGAGATTTTTGCCTATATTTTTCTCTAAGAATTTTATGGTTTCATGACTTACATTCAGGTCTTTGACCCACCTTGGGTTTACCTTTGTGTATGGACTTAAAGAATAGTCCACTTTCATTCTCTTACATGTAGCTGTCCAGTTTTTCAACACGAGCTGCTGAAGAGGCTGTCATCTCCCCATTGTATATCCAAAGATCTTTATCAAATATTAATTGACTGTATATGTATGGGTTAATGTTTGGATTTTCTATTCTGTTCCACTGGTCTGTGGGTCTGTTTTTGTGCCAATACCAAATTGTCTTAATTACTGCTGCTTTGTAGAAGAGCTTGAGGTCAGGGAGCATAATTCCCCCTGTTTTATTCCTCCTTCTTAGGATTGCTTTGGCTATTCGGGGTCTTTTGTGGTTCCATATGAATTTTAGAATTATTTGTTCCAGTTCATTGAAGAAAGCTGTTGGTAGTTTGATAGGGATTGCATTGAATCTGTTCATTGCTTTAGGTAGTATAGCCATTTTGACAATATTTATTCTTCCTAGCCAAGAGCATGGGATGCATTTCCATTTGTTAGTGTCCTCTTTAATTTCTCTTAGGAGTGTCTTGTAGTTTTCAGAGTACAGGTCTTTCACTTCCTTCATTAGGTTTATTCCTAGGTATTTTATTCTTTTTGATGGAATTGTTTTTCTCATTTCTCTTTCTGTTGTTTCATCGTTCGTGTATAGGAAAGCAACAGATTTCTGTGTGTTAATTTTGTATCCTGCAACTTTGCTGAATTCAGATATTAGTTCTAGCAGTTTTGGAGTGGAGTCTTTAGGGTTTTTTATGTACAGTATCATGTCATCTGCAAAAGGTGACAATATGACTTCTTCTTTACCAATCTGAATGCCTTGTATGTCTTTGTTTTGTCTGATTGCTGTGGCTAGGACCTCAAGTGCTATATTGAATAACAGTGGAGATGGTGGGCATCCCTGTCTTGTTCCCGATATTAGATGAAAAGCTTTTAGCTTCTCGCTGTTAAATATGTTAGCTGTGGGTTTGTCATATATTGCCTTTATGATGTTGAGGTACTTGCCCTCTATACCGATTTTGATGAGAGTTTTAATAATGAATGGATGCTGAATTTTGTCAAATGCTTTTTCAGCATCTATGGAGAAGATCATGTGGTTTTTGTTCTTCTTTTTATTGATGTTGTGGATGATGTTGATGGATTTTCGAATGTTGTACCACCCTTGCATCCCTGGGATAAATCCCACTTGATCATGGTCTATGATCATCTTGATGTATTTTTGAATTCGGTTTGCTAATGTTGTGTTGAGGATTTTTGCATCTATGTTCATCAGGGATATTGGTCTGTAGTTTTCTTTTTTGGTGAAGTCTTTTCCAGATTTTGGTATTAGAGTGATGCAGGCTTCATAGAATGAGTTTGGAACTATTCCCTCCTCTTCTATATTTTGTAAAACTTTAAGGAGTATGTGTGTTTTTTCTTCTCTGTATGTCTGGTAGAATTCAGAGGTGAATCCTTCTGGTCTCGGGTTTTGTTCTTGAGTAGTTTTTAGATTACCGATTCAATTTCGTTGCTGGTGATTGGTCTCTTTAGTTTTTCTGTTTCTTGTTTTGTCAGTTTGGAAGGTTGTATTTTTCTAAGAAGTTGTCCATTTCTTCTAGGTTTTCCAGCTTGTTTGCATATATATTTTCAAAATATTCTCTTATAATTTTTTGTATTTCTGTGATATCCGTCGTGATTTTTCCTTTCTCATTTCTGATTCTGTTTATGTGTGTAGATTCTCTTTTTCTCTTAATGAGTCTGGCTAGGGGTTTATCTATTTTGTTTATTTTTTCAAAGAACCAGCTCTTGGTTTTATTGATTTTTTCTATTGTTTTATTCTTCTCTATTTTATTTATTTCTTCTCTGATCTTTATTAGGTCCCTCCTTCTTGTGACTTTGGGCCTCACTTGTTCTTCTTTTTCCAATTTCAGTAATTGTGTCTTTAGACTATTCATTTGGGAATGTTCTTCCTTCTTTAAATGGGTCTGGATTGCAATATTTTTTCCTCTTAGAACTGCCTTTGCTGCGTCGCTCATATGTTGTGGCTTTGTGTTGTTGTCATTTGTCTCCTTATACTCTTTCATTTCTGTTATGATTTGGTCATTAACCAATTGATTAATTAGGAGAATGTTGTTAAGTCTCCACGTATTTGTGAGCCTTTTCCTTATCTTTCTAAAATTTAATTCTAGTTTAATACCTTTGTGATCTGTGAAGTTGGTTGGTAGAATTTCAATATTTTAGACTTTACAGAGGTTCTTTTTGTGGCCTAGTATGTGGTATATTCAGGAAAATGTTCCATGTGCACTTGAGAAGAATGTGTATTCTATTGCTTTTGGGTGCAGAGTTCTGTAGATGTCTCTTAGGTCCTCCTGTTCTCGTGTGTTGTACAGTGCCTCTGTGCCTTTACTTATTTTCTGTCTGGTTATCTCTCCTTTGGATTGAGTGGTGTGTTGAAGTCACCTAGTATGAATGCATTGCCTCCCTAAAGCTACTAAAACTTGCTTAAAATGCATTTTAGACCCAAATATACAACCTAAAACCAAAATTCTTCTGGGAAAACAGAGGACAAAATTTTCTGAACATTTAGTTAGGAAAAGTGATTTTTAGATACAAGATTCATGAAGGAAAATAAAGATAAATTTGATTTCATCAAATGAACTTTGAGGGACATTGTAAAGAGAATGAAAATATTTATTTTGTAAATGTTTATTTTATAAGTGAACGAAAGATCAACGTTTAAATATAAACAGGGTTTCTCTAACCAACAATCCCAATAAGTGGGTTTCCATGCTCTTGGAGGGGATGAGATAATATTATAAAGATGTCAACCCGCCCTATATTCATCCATAAATTCAGTGCAATTTCATTAAAAAATTCAGTTGAGAAAATATTTACACATCACATGTGTAATAAATGGGTAGTATCCAGAAATACATTAAGAACTCTGTAAGTTCAATAATAATAAGAAAACAGAGAGCCCCAATTTTTAAAAATGGGCAAAAATTTGGACACTTCACTAAAAGACATCATATACAATGGCATTTAACAACCCAAGAGCAGCTCAGCATTGCCACTCATTAGGGAAATGCAAATTAAAATCAAGATAGCATACTAGTACATACCTGTAACAATGGCTGTAAGGAAACACCCTGACCATACTACGTGTTGACAAGCACATGGAGCTACTTAAACTGTCAATCTTTACTTTTGGGAACGTCAAATAGTCAGCCAGTTCGGCAGTTCCTTAAAACGTTAAATAGACATCAGCCATGTCCCTCAGGTGTTCAACTCCTAGGTATTTTTACTTAACAGAAATGAACTGAAACCTACCCAAACATCCAGTAACAGGTGAATGCATCAACATAATTGTTCATACAATACTACTTGGCAATAAAATGGATTATACTATTGATACACTCAACAACATTGATGAATCTCAATTATGTCATCTCAAATAAGTTATTCACAAAAGGGTATGATTCTATTGATGTAGAATTCTCAAATTCTAGAAAGTGTAAACTCATCTGTAATGGCAGAAAGATCAGTTCTTGCCTGGGAATTGGTGGAGGGCAGAGAGAAGTGGGAGGTGGAGATTATAAAGGAGCATGAGGGAACATTTTGGGATATGATTTGCTCATTATCTGGATTGTGGTGATGGTTTGCAGCTATATACATAGACCAAAACTTAGCAAATGCACACTTTATACCTGTTCAATTTACTGTATGTCACTTACACCCCAATAAAACTGTGCCTCTGTTATCTCACTGCAATGGCCACCTTTGTTCTCACCTTTACTGAGAATCAGATGAATGGAAACTCTTGGAAGAGCTCCTGGCCTCTTAGTGCTGAAGTTCAAAAAGCATTGTTTCTTGCTGTTACAAACACGATAGCATGAAAGAGAGTTTTAAGAAAAGAATTAGGTCTTCTGAGCAGGAAATACTACCTCCTATATGTAGAGAGATGTTATAGGACTCAAATGCCATGGAATTAAAGGTAAAAGGTGTTCCTTAATTTTCCTGAAATCCATCCCTTTTCTCCAGAACTGTAAGAAATACGTGTCCAGTGGCAATTTGTTACAGCAACCACGAGGGGAATGAACACAGACGCCACGGGCTTCACACGGCACGCTTTCTGCAGCAGCCTCTCAGGCCAGGTGCTCCACAAGGGTACAGCTTCAAGAAGGCAGAGCCCCTCGCCCCAACCACCAGGGGTCTGCAGGCCTGGGTGTAGCAGCTGTACACGGGTATAAAGTGTGCATTTGCTAAGTTTTGGTCTTTGTATATACCTGCAAAACCATCACCACAATCCAGATAATGAACAAATCATATCCCAAAATGTTCCCTCATGCTCCTTTATAATCCCCACCTCCCACTTCTCTCTGCCCTCCACCAATTCCCAGGTGTGTGGGAGAGAAAGAACCAAGAGACTTCTTTGGTGCAAAGATTGCTGTTGAGCATTAATCATTCTGAGAGCTTACATTTCCTAAGGTGCGCGGGCTCACGTATGGGTGCGCTAGCCCGGTTTCTGCAACTGCAGAGAATCGCCCGCAGCATGAATTTTCACAAAAGGACATAGGTGCAGCTGCCTTCTTGTCTCTTCCTCCTCGTCCGTGAGACCCAGCGCTTGGTTGAGCCTTGGGGCCGGTGTACGGCTCAGCTCCTCGGAGAGGTGAGCCGGGGACTCGGGGACTCTCGACATGCCTCCCGTCCGTCCCGACGGCCTGTCCCATCTCCTTGGCGCCTGGGATGGGGCCAGCGACCTCTCCTTCCTTGTGTTGGTGGAGCGCAGAGATGGGGGATCTGGGCAGGTCCCCCTTCTACGGCCTAGTTCAGGGTCCCTCTCACCTCCCTCGCAGACCTGGAGGAGCCCCCTCTGCCGTGACCCGGGACAGGAGGAGATGCTGACCTTGGGTGACAGAGGGTCCTGACGTCGGTGGGTGTCCAATCGAACCCCAATGCCTCAGTGTGCCCAGGATGCCCTGCGCACGTCTTTCCTTGCCAAACAAGGTCCGAGGGATTCCCCTAAACTCCGTCGTGTGTCCTGGGATGTGGATACCTTCCATTCGGTTCTGAATCTCTGCCCTTTCTAGACTCCTCAAGGTTCCCCTGAGAAATGGGGTCAGTGACCCTCACAGAGACAGAAACCTTGGGCCCAGTCCCCACTTATTTGGTAAATGTGGAGAAGGGAGGGGATGAGGATAGTGGGGTCACCCAATGGCGGGAAGCTCTGTGAGGAGTCCAGGAGGGTTTCCTCCTGGGAGGAGCGCATTTATCTGTCCTTAAGAGGGAAGGAAGGACAGTGACCCCAATGTCACTGTCCTCACGGTCTCTGTGCTCCTGTTTTAGAAGAGGGAAGATGCCGTGGTGAAAGGATGGGCTCATTTCCTTGCCTGACTAAGAGGGTCTCTCCATTCTTGGTGTTGTCCCTCCTCGTGGTCAAAGAGAATTTGCCACCTTGCATCGAGGCCCCTTAGGTGTGCTGGCAGCATGGGAGGAGAAATACTTTGTAAGTGGTGCCGATCTGCTTATTCTTAAGAGCTGAAGGTGAGGTAAGCAGCAACAGCCATCTTAATGCCGGAACTTAGCGGTTTTATGGCCCCTGCAGGTGAGTGAAGCACGAGAAGCCTCCGCTTTCTCACATACACAAGGGCACATTGACAGGATAGGGTTGCTGTGAATTAGGTGTGGAAAGAGCTTGGTACAGCGTCTTAGGCTTTGCTGTCATGACAAACTATGGACCCCAGATTCTCTGCAGCTTCACGCACCAGCATTGCTACTGTTCCTGAGTAATATGTGTGATGGGGAGGAGCTGCCCCACCCAGGCCCGCAGACCCCTGGCGGGTGGGGCAAGGGGCTCTGCCTTCTTGAAGCTGTACCCTTGTGGAGCACCTGGCCTGAGAGGCTGCTGCAGAAAGCATGCCGTGTGAAGCCCCGTGGTGTCTGTGTTCACTCCCCCTGGGGTTGCTGTAACAAATTGCCTCTGGACATATATTTCTTACAGTTCTGGAGGGGGTTCTCCTGACATTTCGGGACCAGCATGGTTGGGTTCCAGTGAGACCCCTTCTTCTGCTTTGCAGACGACGGATTTCTCTTTGGATTGTCACACCCACTTCTGACCTCTTCTTATAAGGACATGAATCCCATTCCTGAGGGCTCCCCCCTTCACTACGTAATTACATCCTAAATGCCCCACCTCCAAACACCACCACACTGGGTTTGCAGTTTCAACATATGTTCACCGACCCAAGGTCACAGAGCCAACTACATGCCTGAAGAGCAGGCTACCTGCTGTCAGCGTCCTTTTATCTCACAGTGTTAGGAGGCTGCAGATCCCAAATTTCCAAGAGTTTGGGACTTAATAGTGTGCTCCACCATGCAGTGCTGGAAGTGTAAAATCATAGACTTGGGACACCTCAGCAGGGAACTCACTACACAGCCCATCCCATGTCCCTTATGGGTGGGGGCACTGAAGTCCAGGCAGATGGAGGACCTTGAACAAGGTTACCCACAGTTAGGACCAAGCTGCCCCTTCTTGGAATCATCTTTGCAAATGTGAGCTGAACCTTTTCTAGGGCAGGATTACTATAAAGTGCTGCCTTGAGCCTTAAGATTCCACAAATAAGGAGTCACTATCTTTTCCCTGTGAAAAGAGTAAATATTTGCAGAGAAATCTGACGTCTTGTTTAGACATTATAGGTCAACTGCTCAGAGGAAATCATTATTATCAATTAATTGTGCAGCCATCCTAACCTTTTTTATGAACTTATATATGCGTATAGAAGCTATAGAGGAAACATAATAAAATGCCTTCACATTCTTATGGGTCTTTTAATTATGCAGATGCAAAATAATGCTAATAAAATATTAAAAATTTCATGATAAGCCCAAAAGTTGAGATAATAAATACCATTTTAAAAATTGTGAGGAATTACAAAACAGTAAAGCTGACATTCTGTGCCATCCCTACAGGGTAGTCTCCTTGGAGTTGATGTTCATGTGTTAATTCTATTCAGTGGACTCTGTGAATGAACTATGTCCAGCATGTCCACCCTGTTCTGTATTATGTTTGTGGGCTTTCTCTGTTCATTGAAAGAACACACATCTCTTTATGTCCTTTAGGGTATATGTGAAATTAAAACAAAGGGGTGCCCTATATTACATCTTGGAGTATAAACTACAATTTTGATTCCAAAGTAGATCATGAACATTCTTCCACAAGAATTAGAATACCTTATGTTATTATTTTGAGAGGCTACCTCCTTCTCCAATTTATTTTACATATTCACTTGGTTAGACATTGAAATTGTCTAAATTTATATTGTTTTCATTTTTTTCTTTTACAACTAAACTGTGAACGAGTCTCATGTACGTACATCCTTGGATGGTTATTTCACTACTATCCACTAGTAGAAGTGGGATTTCTACATTAAAGGATGTTTTTGTTGTTGATAGAGTCGATTACAGTCAGTTGTATGCATTATCTTTATGCTAGACATGAAGAATACGAGTATTTTTCTAAATCTGTTCCTCCTTTGGATGGTAGTAATGTTATTTTCAAATTTTACTTTCCCATAATTATCTTCAGCCCTGCATGTCTTTCATTTGTTATGATGGAGTTTCTCATGTTTATTGCTGACTTATGTCTCGTCTCTCATGTATTCCCTTTTCATATCTTAAAGGAGTGAGGATAGTAATTTCAGTGATTTATCAGAGCTGTTAGTAAAGATGATCAAACCTTTGTTTCTGGTGCCTGCTGTAAAGATCTATGCCTAGTTTACCTTTAAACTTTGTTCCACTTTTAACCTGAAACTGAAATGTGTACTTTTTAGAATTTTTAGCTTAACGGTTTCTAAACTTGTTTCAGGTTTTTCCCACCCATGAATTTTATGATCTAAAATTCACACATGATTTAAGAACTTGCTTTTGGACTTTAAAACCCTGAAACCACGTCAAACTTACTCTAATGTGTGAGCTAGAATTTAACCTTAATTGTATTTGATCCTGGTCACTGGTTAAAGTAACATAACATATCCAGCACTTTATTTTTCCACCAATCCCAAAGCCCTTTTATCATTGGCCCCTTTGTCATTGTCGCATCCTCTGGCTAATCAGTATCGTTTTAAATTATTATTGTAAAAGTGTCAGAAGGATGGGCGCCTGACGGTTGAGTTCAGTCATCTCTCGGTGAATGAGATACTTTTTTTCTTTCCACTTGTGGGCATTTTGACTTCCAATTTTCTTGTATTGTGCCTTAAATTCTGACCCCCTCCCCTTTCTTTTTCATTCATATTTTTAAAGATTGCCTGGCTGGCTAATTTGGAGCGGGGTGATGTGGGGGGCGGCCGTGCAGAGCGTGGAGACCAGGGTACTGATGGGGAGGAGGGGATGGCGTGGTGGCCTGGGGGCGGCTTCTTCAGTGTCGGGGCACAGGGCGTCAGGGCTGCCCTCACCGCAGGAGCCGTGTCAACGCTCAGTGTTGGGGTGGGTGGCCCGGGAAAGGGCTGCGTTTTGGGGAGAGGCCGCTCTCGCTGCGGGGTCTCCTTCCTCTTAACGGCCGAGGAGGCGCTTCGCTGCGGAGACGGAGCGTGACCCGCCGCATGGCGGCTGCGCGAGGTATGGCCGCCGTGTCGGGTCCGAGCCGCCTGCCGGGTCCGGGCTGCTGGCGCGGTGGAGCCCCGGCTCCCTCGCTCTTCAGTCCGCACGGGGAGCCGCGGTGGAGGCCAAAGCCGAGCGCGCCTGGAGGGGTCAGCCCGCCTTCGTCCTCGGCCTGCTGCTGCGGGTGCATGGGGCGGCCTTCGGTGACAGCTGTGTCCCCAGAGAGGCCCGTCTGGGGCCCCGGAAGAAGGTTACCGCGGACGCGAATTTGCCCTCTAGGCCCTCGCGGAACAAAACATCTCCACTGCGACGAGACGCAGCGGGGTCAGGCGCACAAGCCCCGCGGGAAGAGACCCCTTCCCCTGCCATGTCTGACCGAGACCCGCCAGAGCTTCCGAAGAAAGGCAGGAGAGTCCCAGAAAAGGCGGTCCCCACCAGAGTGGCCGAGGCTCGGGGGTCTTCCCCCCATTCGGAAGCTGGCCGTCCCTGTGAGGCAGAGGGAAGGGAGCTGGGTCCGCGGGCCGCGGCGAGGGGCCGACTGTTTGAACAGGGCCTCCGCGCGGTGGATGCCGGGAGATTTGTCTTTAGCCCCCGCCCATCCCTCAGCTTCTTCTTCTCCAGTTCTTCCCAGAAGCTGCGCGGCTGTCTAACCGTGTCCAGTCACCGCGGCCTGCGTCTGCACAGGCTCTGTCTTTCCAGATCTCACAGGGTCAAGAGGAGTCGTTCAGAAAGCTGCAGGGTCACCTTTGTCTCATTTGACAGGAGGGAAGAAAGACTGAAAAGGGAAGCGGCTTGTCAGGGTCAGGAAGAGGTGGGGAGACGTCTGTCTCGGGCTCCTGGATTGCTGCTTTCCACGCAGACGTGCAGAAACAAATTTCCTCTTAAAAGATCCTTTTGAGGAACCGCAATCAAATTAGAAAAGAGAGTTTTAGAAACGACCTTTGTTTAAGGCACTTACTCCCTTTTTCCAAACCTTCACGAGGTCGGAATAAAAGGCTTTAACATTATTGGTACGTAAAATAGATAAACAAAATAGCCTTTGGGGTTTATCTTCCTCTGAAACATCAGTTTTAAAGAGGGCATCATATTTCATATTTTGAGATGCTACTGTTTGCTTAATAATTCTATTTTAAATGTTTCTGTGTCAGTGAGAGGGAGCATAGTAGTTAAAGCACTTAAGAACATTGCAGGTTTAAACAGGCTCTAAGTGATGGATGTTATCTTCCTTTTCTTCTCCAGGATCAAAGATGACCCAGCTGGTGTATAGTTTTTAGTAGAAAATTGAGGAGATACAAGGACAGCCAGCGCTCATTATTCTATTCCTCCTTTCTTCTCTTTCAGGTACGCCTTCCGAGCTCTCCCTGCTCTTCCAAAAACAACAGAAAATGAACAACAAATCCCAGGTGAGTTTCTTTTATTCCCTGTTCCATGTCCCGGTGGGTGTCCTGGCTTCTCGAAATGTGTTCATATATTATGATGGACTTATGGAAATAAGTACCTGAAGAGTGAGCGAGTGGCTCCTGACCAGCGGCAGAGGTGACTGTCATCTGTGTAGGTTATGTGATCCTAGAGTCATCAAGGGTGAGTGGCACATTTGTCTTTGGTCTTCCTGATCTACACAGGATTTTCATTGACCATGAAGAGAAACCATCCAGTACTACGAGGACAGAAAGACTTTCTGGACTGGAGGCTGGAAGAAATGTCTTTGAAGGTCTTCATGTAGGGAATGGCCTTGTAGGAACCCCCCTGTTGCCTGTAGTTGTTCTTGGTTGGAAGTGGAGGGCAGAACTCATTAGGGTTCCAAAGAGAGCTTTCTGAATATATTGACTGTGATCAGGGGAAAAACGTAAGGCCATCTGGAAGAATGAAGTAAATGAAATGCGTGTCCTTAAAAGAACTCCTGAAAGTGTATAGGTTGGGCAGTAGATAGTTCAAACTCATCATCTTTGGCAAGTGTTTACCCATTCACATTTTTTTTATTAAGGTACATTGATATACACTCTTAAGAAGGTTTCACAAGAGAAACAATGTGGTTACTACATTTACCATATTATCAAGTCCCCAACCATACCCTAATGCAGTCTCTGTCCATCAGTGTAGTAAGATGCCACAGATTCACTGTTTGCCTTCTCTGTGCTAGACTGTTTTCCCCGTAACTCCCCACACCATGTGTACTAAACATAATACTCCTCAATCCCCATCTCCCGCCCCCCGGACCCGCCCTCCCATACTCCTCCCCTTTGGTCACCACTAGTCCTTCAGAGCATTCATCACTGCTAGGCTCCTGTACGTTGGTATATTTGATAGTGGTCATCTCTATTGTCTGTAAATCCCATCGCGGCAGGGACTTGGCCCGTCCTGTTCACCAGTCCCCAAACCTGAAACACTACCAGTGCTTGCTCGCTGAAGGACTCCGCAAACCCTCGTCCTGTCCTGCCCCAATGCCACGTGAAGGACATCACCTGGCAAGCCAGAAACCTGACGTTGCCCTTGATTTTCCTGTTCCTCCTCCCACCCCCAAATGCACCAATCACCAGGTGCTTCAAATCCTACCCCTAAATGATTGCTCACCACCTACTTCTCCATCCTCATGGCCTCTACCTGGCCAAGGTAACAACCTTCCCAAACCACACCTATTCCCCCATTCCACTCTCTATCTTGCTTCCAAACATCAGTGCATTTCTGTCACAGGAGGCAGGGCTCCATGTTGCCTGCAGTACCACCCCCCAGGGCCAGCCTTACCAGCCCTTGGTCTGACACCCTCTGGGCTCCCCAGGCACCAGTCCCTCCCAAAATCTTCCTCCAGTACCACTTTCCCAGCATTTATCGCGCTGCATTGTCACCGCCTGTGTCCCCATGCAGTTTGCCAGTGGCAACACTGTGGCCAACAAATCTTTTAGAATTACTAAAACGGGACTCTGAACTTGCTGCCTCTTCTTAGAGGCGCCGGTAGGCTGCGTGTGGCTATGGTGGGGATGGAATAAGGCCGCAGTGCAGCCTATGGTAGGTGCTAAATACACGGAACGCACATCCAGCCTACAAGCCGCAGTCTGTGTAACGTCGTCGCCCTGCACAGAGGACCCGCACACCGCGGAGCTGCGGGCGGTGATGAGACGACCCAGAAGTAGGGCAGCTGCGCGGAGGCCGCCCACCGGGCGCTGTCCCAGGCCCCAGGCTCCAGAGCCTTGGAGTTAAGGCGTGCCACAGCTCCGGAAAGTGAGGGAAGCCTACTCGGATCCGCTGTCGGAGCGCCCATGGCCCCGCCCAGCGCCGGATGCTCCGCCAAAGCCCATTGGCCTGCGGGCCCCCGCGTGGTGCGGCACGTGACGCGACCCGGAAGTCGGCGGGGCTGCGGGCTGTGCTCCTGGAGGCTGGGGCGGCGGGAGCGCGCGGGAGGCGTTCCCCGCGGTGGCAGGATGTTCTCGGCGGGCCTGAGAGTCAGCTCTCCCAGGCCAGGTGCTCCGGCCGTTCCTTTCGGGCGGCGCCTGGCGGCGGTCTCAGAGTGGGGGACTGGGGCCGCGGCAGCCGGCACCCGGCGCGGAGGTCCGGGAGGGGCGAGCGGGCCCTGGGCAGGTGGCGCCTGGGTGGTGAGCGGAAACGAAGCCGGCGGGGAGCGCCGGTTGCTGGCCCGCGTGTCGGCGCTGCGAACCCCACGTCCGACAGGGGCTGCCAGCAGCTTCAGGGTCTGTAGCACAAGGCCACACAGTGCTGGAGAGCCTGTTGGGACTGAGCCCTGGCGAGCTCTGTGTGCCAAGCTCAGGAATTCTTTATCAGCTGAGGGCCTGAGGAGGCAGGGGAGGATTTTGTGATTTAGGGAGACCGCTCTCACGCGGATGCATTGGATGGGTTGAGAATTACCCGCCGTCTTCCAGCGAGAGCTGGCTCTGGACTCCACTAACTAGTCGGCAGCCCCTTCCTCACCAGCTAATCAGGCATGGGAGAAAGCAGAATGGAGGCTTGGACCCAAACCCTATGGTCCATCAGACAGTGTAAGACTTGATGCTGCTTATTTAAAAGAAAAACGTGCCAGCTGAAACACAAGCCCATGCTAAACTTAAGAACAAAACTGGATTCGGAGGTGGACCAGTTGGTGGGAAAGATTAGGATGGTTGCAGCTGCTGTGATTATAGTAAAGCAAGAACTTGAATGCAGATTAGGTTCTAAAAGTGAAGACGGCAGAAATCTATTGTCAGAAGAACTTGAAAATCTGTTTGGAAAGTGCCTCGTGTATTTGCAGCACCGTCTGACAATACATTCAGCAGTCTGTCTTTCCTTCAAGATTGGACAGATATTCCTATATTCAAGTTCCAATATTCTTGTACAGGTTCATTTGAATTTGAATTTGAATTTAGAGGCTCTCTTAAGTGAAATTTTCTTTAAATGCTAATATCTCACTCAAAATGGGATGTGCTCATCCCAAAGTTCTTGCCAAGAGATGGGTTCTGAGAGCCCCTCAGAACTCCATTGGCTTTACCTCTGCCAACTCACCTTCTTCTCAGGTCATAAATCCATGGAATGACAGGCCAAAGGAACAGCCCTTACTATTTAAATGCCTCTCTGTCTTAAGTGAGGGCAGAGTGTGGTCAAATATCCTCAAGCACAGTATATGAGTCCTACAATTCCTCTCCGTTAGGCTTTGAGGGAAGTTAATAACTACCAAGTTTTCTTTTGTATTTTACTTTAAATAAGCCTGTGATATTTCTTGGCACTTTAAAATAAACGGCTATGGCTTAGGGAGTTAGGATTTGCAATGAATTTGTTTTCTCTGAATTTTTCAGAGATGGAAAGCAATGGTGATGAAAGCCAACAGAAGCCGCTCTGGCAAGCTGAGGACCGAGCGAAGGAGGCGGGACTCAGATCAGTGTGGGCGGGATGTGCGGCAGAGTCAGCGGAGGTTCCCAGGACAGCTAGCCAGAAACCTAGTATGTGAGGAGTTAACCCGGAAAGGAAGAAGCCAGGAGTGCTTCAGGCAGAGTGTCTGTACACAGGGTCAGAAGCAAGAGAAACAGTGAGTGTCGCTCTTAGAGAAGTCGGGAGGGGAGGGACCCCGGATGCATCCTTAGGGTCTGTAGGAGTTAGAGACTGACAGCTCTGGGGAGGAGATGTTGGAGAGTTTGAGCAACTGTCCTTTCACAAGGAATCCTGTGATTTGGAGACTGCATCAGAAGGGATTAATGTAGGGCGAGGGGCGCCACCGTCTGGGAAAGAGCCTCTGTTACAGCAGGGAGGCACTCTGGTACCTTCTCCCCACCTCACTATCCCAATGAGAAACAGACTCGGAACTGGCTTCCCCTCTTTCCACCTCCCCTTCATCCCACGGATATTCCTTTGTTTGTAAGTGTCTAAGTCCAACTCTGGCTCTACGTAAAAACATGAAAATGGGGCAGGGGGCAGGGAAGCAGGAGGGAGGCAAGGAGTGGAAGAGAATTCATTGAAATTTATCTGCCAGCCTTCAAGCAAGAAAAAAATGAGGACCCCCACCTCCAGGCATTCAGGAGCCTTCTTGTCAGCACCAGTGCTGGGGAAGTTCCGCCTGTGTCAGTTCAAAGTTCGAGATTCCCAGAATGGATTTTGTGGCTGTCAGCCACTGCCTGGGGAGTGGACACGCAAGGAAAGCACAGATGGCCCTACTCCCGGAGCCCCACCCAAGGCCCCCAGCACAGGGTTTCATTGGCATGTTCCCCTTTTTTGCCTTTTCGGGTACCATTTGGAGACTTCAATATCTGGCCTGTTGTCAGTGCTCAATAGATACATTTTTTAATCAAAATAACTGTCAGAGTAAGAAACCTTACAACGTGTCATAATATTAGCCCATTAATATGTAAGATTTAACTCTTGTTCCCAAAATTTAAAGGCTCTTTGAAGGAATCTTTTGAAAAACAACTAATTTCAGACTATACCTCCCTTACCTTTGGCTCTAAATTCAGTCAGTTTTAGTTCTGTTCCTGGCATACCAAATCAGAATGCAGGGAGTCTCCGTTAATGAGACCGGTTGTTGTAACCTGTTGGAGGGGTGGTCTTCCCAGCAGAGGCGGCAGTGACCCAGTGGACCGCTGAATCCCATGGGGAGAGGAACCATTCCATATAACCAGTCAGCAGATTTTCCCTGAGAGGCAGGGTGGTGGAATCGCTCTCCTCCCAGGATGTCATGTTCTCTGCTCACAAGGGGCTTTCCTAAAGTCTGAGAGCATGGCTGGGGCCCCTGACCCCAGGGTGCCAGCATGGTCCCCTTTGCTGAGGGAGATCCACAGGGAGGAGCCAAGGAGGTTCTGCTCCCAGGTCAGTGAGCTGCTGCAGAAGGACGTGCGGCCGACACAGCTGATGCCCTGCAGAGGCTTTTCCTCATTGTCTCGGCCACGAAATACAACAGGAAGTGAGTGTGATCATCTTTGGGTTAGCGTGGGCCCGGTCTGGGCTCCTGACATGTGCAGGCATGGGGCACACCTCGGTAACACCTGGCAGGCAGGCGCGAGCATCCCTTTGCTGTTTAAATCTTGTGCCCACTTAAACCAGTGCCTCAAATATAAAGAGCTCTCTGCACCTGCCCAAGGGCTTCAGGCAGCTTCTCTGTGGAGAGGGGTGCTCTGGGGGGCCAGTGCTCTTGTGGTGAGGCATACACGCCCCATGGCCTTGTCACTCAGAGGAGTCAGTCTGTGGCCAGAGGCACTTGGGAAGAGCTGAGGACTGCTCCACTAGCTTTTCTGCAGGCTGGGTGTGTCTGAGCCTTTGGTGTCCAAGAGACATATCGCTGTGGAGACTCTGAGGGGCCCTAACAGCAGCAGAGGCGTCCTCATGGTAGCAGGACTCTTGTCCAGGGCCTTGTGCCCTGACAGGGCATCGAGCCTTTCAGGGGAGGCTGCTGCAGTGGACTCAAGCCATCTACCAGCACCTGTTTACCAGGATCCCTTCCAAACTCTTCCATAGCCCAATGCTGGCCTTCGAGTTCATCCACTTCTGCAAGGACAGCCTTCCCCTGTTTGGCAGAAACCGTGGCATTCTCAGGCTGAGCTTCCCCAACCTCTGCAAGTCATGCTCCGCATCCGTGGGCCAGTGGGCGCTGGGGGGCCGGGGGGGAGTGCTGAGGGGCCTGCAGGGGAGGCATGGCTGTGACCGTGGCCCAGGCCCCCTCAGGCCTGGAACACCCGGTGGGAGGACTGTGCGGGGCAGTCCCAGGGCCACACCTCCCCCTACACATGGCAGCCTGGGAAGGCCTCGTGCTGGGTCTCCTGGGAAGGGCTGATTAACTCTGACTGTGATTTGGTTCTCACAGAATTTGTCCAGATTTTAGCACCTGGGAAAATCCCTTCACCTGGAACCTCACCGGGTGTGTTCAGCCCTTTTGTGCCAAGGGCTTCTGGTGTGTCTGTGACGCACGTCACTGCATAGCTTTTTCAAAATCGATTGGAGGCCTCATTCTTTAATTAGAGAAAAGCAACTGTGACAAGTGGAAGTGGTTGATTTAAGTGGGGCGAAAAGTTAACACAGAAGCAAAGGCCGTAGTGAAGGGAAAAAACAAATGGGGTGTTTTGACCCCTGGATCACAGTGCAAAGGGCCACCACAGGCTCCTGGCCAAGAGCAGCACGTGAGGTGGCCCATTCTGGATTTGTCCCCAGCTGACACCCCGCGGCCGGGCTGCGCACTCACATGCCCCCCTGGCTCCCCTCTGACTCTGCTGTCCCTGCAGTTCCTGGCCTGGAACAACCCACTCCTCACGTCGGAGTTCGTGGTCCTGCTCCCAGCGCTGGCAGTTACTGGCACGGCTGTGGAGATGCTGCACGTCCTGCTGGACCTGCTGGGCATGACCGGGGCCATGGACCTATGACTCAGGTGAGCCCAGACTGCCACTGGTTCATCGGCCCCTGCCTGTGCCACCCGGTCTCACATGCCAGCCCCTCTCCTCGCCGTTGCCAACCATCCCTCCACTCTGCCTGCCCTTCCTTCTTCTTCCTCTGGCTGTTGTGGGAGCCGACTCTGATGCAGAGCACCTCTCTGGGCCCAGGTTCCCCGGCCTGCCTTTCACTCAGCCGCACAGCCTCTGTGGCCCTTGGCCGTTTCCAGTCACCCCGAGGCTGGTCGCCGGGCCAGGGTGCTGTGATGTTCCAGGACACCTGCTCATCTCTCCCTGGCAAGTGGGTGTCCATGAGGGCAGGGATTGAGCCAGACCGTGTTGGCCCCATGCCTGCATCTGAGTCCAGTCTGGGGTGTCTGTTCGCACACAGGTCATCACCGGCTGCATCTGAGAAGCCGCTCTGGGATGCCTCCCCCAAGGCCCCCAGCTGCCTGGAGGCCCTCCGGGACCCACAGTGCCAGCCCCTCTTCCAGTACCTGCTACAGGCCACAGCCAGTGGAACCGCAGAGCAGTAGGAGCCACTCGGGCCCAGGAGCCCCGGGGTGGGTCTCCTGCTGGGTGGCCCAGGGCCTATGACCCCACAGAGGACAAAGGAGCACCCTTAGCCCTCCACACAGGTGGCATGCAGCCCAAACCTGTCCCAGGGAGCTGGGCCCTGGTGTCTCCCCGGGCCTCGTGCCTCCTGACCCAGTGAGTGCTGTGGTCCCTCCACCAGGCCTGCTGCTAGCTCTTCCCCAGCCACTTGATTGAATCCTTGTTACCATGGGAGGTAAGTGCCATGACACCTCCGTGCTACAGAAGGAGAAACTGAGGCCCAGCATGCCAAGAGCAGGAGAGCCAGGACTGGGGCCTGGGCCCCTCACAGCTCAGCCCCACATCAGCATCCCTGGGTTCTGGGGAGCAAGGCTGTCCCAGGAGCAGGTGGCTGATGACAGCAGCGGGCCTGTCAGCACAGGGTGTGCTTGGGGCAGCCCCCTTTGAAGACGGCAGTGCGGGTGGCTGCAGCACCTGGCCCAGGCCACGGCATCCCACTGGCCTAGGGCTCACATGGGTTCATGTCCAGAGTGTGTCCCTGTACTGGGTGGGGTTGGGGAGCAGACAGGTGGGTGCTCAGGGGGCTGTGCTGTGTCCCAGGCTGGCCCCACTCCACCAGCTGCTACAGCCTTTGGGCTGCTGGGCGTGGGTAGGCCAGTGCTCCCAGGCTGTGCCCACCTTGCTCCAGGCCTTCTTGGCTGTGACCAAGGTGAGCCCGCCTCCCAGGTGCTCTGCTCTGAGGGCCTCACACTCCTGCAGTGGTGCCACCCAGAGAGAGGGCTGCGGCCACGGCCCTGACCTTTGTGGAGCCTCCAATTCCTTCATGGCAAAGGGGTGGATCTGGCTGAAGAACAGTGAGGGTCACAGGAAAGAGTGCACATGCTGGCCCTGGGCAGGGCCTGGCCACCGGGCTCCATAGTCTGTCTCACTTTGACGCCCAGTATGCAGACGGGGCCCTAGCCAACCAGCTGGCTCTGCTGCTACTGGAGAGAAGCGACTCACTGTACCAGGTCCCACTGTATGATGCTCAGGTGCACAGGTGCGTCCCTCCTATAAACTCCCACAGCCTTCACCCCTCCTGCAACCACATAGCCCCAGCTCTTTACTGGCCTCAGTGACCCCTTACCCATAGCTCGTCACAGCCTGGATCCTCCACCTTCCCATGGGGCTGCCACGATGCCACTCGCCAGTCCCTGGTGGCCCTCAGCCCCTCTGCCAGGCTGCCACACAAACCGCGATCTCCAGGCTCTTCCTTGGTCACTGCAAAGACCCCTCTGTCCCAGTCCAGAAGGTTCCAGTGCCCTCTCCTCTTGCCTGCTGTCTTCAGAGCAGGCCCAGATCCCTGTTCAGCAGGGCCTTCCAGCCACCCTCAAATTCCAGAAGTTCTGACACGTACAGGCTGGTCCCCCTGCACTCAATCCCAGGATGGAGGACAGGCAGCAAAACCCCAGCCCTCCCCTGGGAGCCCTCACCTCCACCTGGCGCCCAGAGGCTTTCCTGTGCACTTCCTGGCTCACCTTCTGGGTAGCCGGGGCCGGGCTCTGGGGGCTGTGCCCCAGCTCCCACATGTCCCCTCTGGGCAGCCGGGGCTGGGCTCTGGGGTCTGTGCCGCAGCTCCCGCATGTCCCCTCTGGACAGAGTGCTGAGCTCACAGTTCCTGGCCCTCTGTAGGCGGCAGCCCTCCCTGGTGGTCGAGCTGGCTAAAGAGCTGCTGGACTTTGTGGGAAGCGCGAGTGGCCACTTGAGTGCAGGACTCATGCGCACCTCCATGGTAAGGCTGCCACCACGTACCCCGATCCCTGACACAGCAGAGCCTGGACTTGGGGCCGACATGTGTCCACGCCAGGTGTGGGTACCTTGTGGTGTCTTGGGACCTGCCGTGAACCGTGGAGCAGATCAACAGGTTCTTTGAAGTCCTGGGTGTCCGTGCTGTTTGAGGTCACCCAGTCCTGCCACTCAGCTGCCCTTCTCAAGTGTCCGCCGCAGGTTGCCACCATCCTCATGACCACGCTGACCATGTTGGCCTCCTGGAGCCAAGTCCTGATCCCCAGGGACTGTCCGGGGGGTAAAGAGGGAGCCCTTGAGCTTCCCGTGGGGCAGGGAAGCAGTGTCCAAGGTCCCCTTGTCCCAGCTGTGGACCTGGCGTCTGTGGGCCAGAGGCTCTGGGCGGATGCAGGAGACGTGTCGGTGCCTCCATCTCACTTCTCCGAGCTGAATCTGCACGGCTGGACCTCCTCGTCCCCGGGGTCTCTCTGTTGCTGTCAAAGATGACGACCCTGGCCCAGAGCCCAGCCCTGAGCTCTGTGCGCTGTGAGGGCCCCTCAGGAGCCATCTGCATGTGGGCCACGGACTTGCTGAACCTGCTGAAGATGCCCAGCTTTGCCCAGTTCATGTTCACTGCCAGCATGGTGTCCCAGCCCCGCTTACATCACGATGCCAGCACAGCCTTACCTCTTGCCCTGTGCATAGTCAGCCAGCTGGTAGAGAAGGAAGCAGGCCTCCTGCCAGGGGAAGGCCCAGTGACCAGGGGAGCACCCGCTGGGTCGCAGATCAAGAGCCTGGTTAGCAGCCAAGCCGTGGTGCCCGTGCTCAGGGAGGAAAGCAGGATGCCCAGTGGGTCTCTGGACCCTCAGCGCTGGTCACGCCTGTCATGGTCTCCTCGGGGTGCCCGCATCTCCCAAGCCCGTTCTCCCATGACCGTGCTGGGATGTGGTGAAGCGGCTCTTATTATAGCTCCCGCCCTCTGTGGCTGGATGTGAGCTGTGTGCTCTGGGTCCTGCTGTTCCTTGTTTGGGGCAGGTAGAGGGCAAGAAGAGACACAACAACAATAAATCTCCTTTTGGAAGTATCTGTGTGAACATGCAGGGTCTGTTCCCCCCTCTGCCCCGGGAAGGCCAGGAAGCAGACCCAGCAGGCAGCCCCCTAGCCGCTACCCTGTACCGCTGGCCCAGGAGTGCTGGCCATGGGGATGTTAGGGGCCCAGCAGGGTGCTCCAGCCAGCGCTCTCAGGGACCCCGACGCCTGCCACAGAGGCCCTACACAGAGCAAATACAGGTGCCCTTTCCCGTTACCCATGTGGCGGAGACGGCGCAGCCTTAGCGCTTCAACCGCTGTGCGTTTTAAGTCAGCGTGGCCCCAACACGCCCCATCCAAGGCTCTGCCGTGGCTCTGCCTGCGACGGACAATCTTACCACCAGATGGCGCTGTTGCTCACTGAGCTTCCAGCCCCCACCCTGCCCGCGCTTACCCAGCCCATCCAACCCCACTCGGCCCTCGAGTGGCAAGTCCAGGGGGCAGGGTTGGGGATGAAAGTTCATCTAGGAAAAACCCTATTGCTTTTGCCAGCTGCCTGTGGGAGCTACTTTCAATTAGTGATCTACTCAGGGTGTTTGCCAAACCTACGTACGAGCTAGTTCGTGAGTCCCGATCCTGGGGACCAGGACCAAACTGGAAGAGCCCCTTCCATCTCCTTTGCAGGGCAGACTTGTGGGGCCGAGGGTCTGGAGTCTGGTTGGCTGCCGCCCGTCAGGCCAAATACTTGGTCTCTGCTCTCCGCTCGCGGGGCTGTAATCCTCCTGGGCGCGACCGTGCTGTGGCCTTGGGGTCCGGGTGAGCTGCCCACCTGGCCAGCTGGCTGTCGGCAGGTGTGAGGGCAGCTGCATGTGGCCCGGGATGTGGGCTGCCGCCTAGCCCGGTGCCGCTGCTCCGGGGAGAACACGCCCGGGGCACAGGGTGGCAACCGTGTGGTGCAGACCTAGACGCCACCTGGCACCAACTCCAGCAGCGCTGGGAGCAAATAACTTTGCAGACCCTGCATCTGTGACTTTTCCTCGCAGCGTTATGGCAATGGCTGACGATGGAGAAAATCACAATCTCGCAGCACTCCAGTTTCCTCTTCTGAGAAATTGGGATAACCGTCCTGATCCAAAGGAACCAATGTGAGAATTAACCATGGTAATGCCAGTAAGGTGCCCAGAGGGCCCGGCGATTAAACTCTGATGACCTGACGCTGTGGGTGTGCCCTCTCCCAGGGGCTCTGCAGTTACGTGGGGTCCCCCATTCGGCTGTGCAGCCTGGGTGGTTGGCCCTGACTCCCCCGCCCACAGAGTGGGGTGAAGGGTTGAGACCAGTAACTCAGTGGGCTTCAGGCTGGCCACCAGCCTCCACGAACTTGTGCCTTCATTTCAGTTTTGGCCTCTAAGGATTTTAGGTTAAGTCATACGTTTTCTTTTTAGTTTTTCATACTTTTAAAATGACTTTTTGAAAAATATGTTTTATCTGGCAATTTGGTAACTTGGTAGTGTAGCCCTGGTGCTTTGCCTAGAGCAGCTGCGCACAGCCTGGGCAGATGCTCCTGCGCCTCTCTGCTGCGCTCACCAGAGGGCAGCATGGAGCTGCGGGCACACGGTGCCGGGAGGACCCAGGACATGGAGCCATGGCTGGGCACGGCCTCTAAGACCCCTTTCCACATGAGGCCTGCATCTCCTGATGACTGGCCGGGATCCCCCTGTCCCTGGGTCTCTCTATTCCTGCCAATGATGAGGACCCCGACCCAGAGCACAGCCACAAGCTCCGTGCGCTGTAGAAAGGTTACAGGAGCCATCCACATTCCTGCCACCATGCCGCCGTACCTGCCGAGCAGTGTGGAGATACCCCAGCCCCGCTATCATCACACCACCAACACGGACCCGCACATGGTCAGCTGGATGAAGGAGGCAGGCCTCCTGCCAGAGCAGAGACAGTGTCAGGTGGCCACCAGCCAGGCCGCAGATGAAAGGCCTGGTATTAAGGCCAGACTGTGGCATTGGGTCAGGTAGGAAACGGGGGTGGGAGTGCTGGGGGAGGAGGCCTGGGCAGGACTCTCATGTTATAACTTTCTGCGGGCCTCTACACCCTTTCTTGGGACCATACTGAGCATGTGGTTACCAAGAGCAAACTACACCTGGCTGGCAGCTCCAGCCCTTTTGGGGGGACAGGGGTGTCCCTTGAATGTCCCTGCCACTCCTTGATAGTGGGAAGGGTGCAGGCAGACAAGTTAGTTATAACTCTTCTGCCATCACAGTGACCCCCATGTCCTCCCAGGGTCTCTCCCTCACTGGCAGGGAGGGAGGGGTTCCCTCTGGGCCCTGAGGAGCCAGGCACAGTGCCCACCCTGCCTCCATGGAGCACCTGCTCTAAGAATATAAAAGATAGTTTATTGAATCTATTCTCCATTAAAATCTTCAAACATAAAAGCTCTATAACAAACATCACAACTTAGTGTTATGTGTCATATATATAAAATATACAGTAGGATGCAAAACCATCCACAGGGCGAAGACCCCACACGGGAACAAGCTGGCAGGGCCTCAGCGTGATTCACGCCGGGGTGCCCTTCAGCCCACCCCGGAGGGCGGTGTGTGGAACGGATCTTCCTGGCCATCTCCACATCGGATTTGGCAACCAGAAACCGCATCTTCCTGCCCCCGTGCCAGATCAGATCTGCTGCTCTGCAGCCCAGGGCAGGGGTGTGGAGCGCACGGACCAGCTCGCAGGCAGCCATCCAGCTTCAGGCGGGCCCAGCTTGTGGAGGTGCCTTGGGGCAGACCCACCCTCCACCCCAGCTGTCACCCAGTGCTGACGGGGCAGGACATGGGACTGGTCATCACGTGCTGTCCAAGAATGGGTGCTGTTGCCCTACAGGGAACACTGAGCCCTGGCAGGGACAGAGCATTAGGGGTCACGGGGTCATGTGGCAGAGCCTGTGCTCACACTTCTACCCCTGCCCTGATCCCCTGGGTGGCTGCCTGGTCATCTGAGGTCTAATGAGGGGCAGGAAGGGGGAGAGGTGGACCCGGAGAGCAGGTGGAGGGCTATGTTTCCACTTACTCATTTCCAAAATGGGGCAATGTCGGGACCGCCCATGGGATCGGGGAGTGGGTGAGGCTGTTCATGTGGCTGGCCTTGGCCCTGGCCCTGCCAAGGTGGCTTTGCCACCCTAGTTCTGTGGAATGGCAGCCATACCTCAGGAAACTGACGCCCAGCAGGCTGCTACCGTTCACCTCCAGGATGCAGTCTCTGGGGCACAGGCAGCTCTCCGGCACTGCGGGGCTGCCTGGGAGCAGGGTCTGCACGTAGAGCCCAGGGGCACTCAGTGGTGTGTGCTGGGGAGAAGCAGAGCCTCAGGGGTCTGTGGCCCCTGCCGCTTGGGGATCCCCAGAAGGGCTCACTTGTATGGTCATCAGTGTGTCTGCAAGGACACCTGCACATGTCACTGTCCCCACAGGCCCAGGAAAGACACAGACGTCTGAGCAGAGACAGCAGAGCAGGCTAGGGGAAGGGCTGCTGCATGTCAAGACCCCTTCTCTTCTCTTCTCTCACATTCCCGAGATGCCCCTGAGAAGCCCCTGCCCCAAGCCCTCGCTGGGCCACCTTGTCGTCCTCTCACAGTGACCACACATGCTGGGGGCCTGTCCACACGATGCAGTCCCTCGACAGGAAGTTCCCAGGGCTGCAGGGGCGGGCAGGCCTCACCATCCCATGGATCAGGCCCATGCCCAGGCCGGAGGGGCTGCACTCTAGCTCCACCAGGAACACGTAGCAGAAGTCCTCAGTGCTGGAGCTGCCACTACAGGGGGCTGAAGGGGGCTGGTCATCCCCGGTTAATGCACCATCTCCTGGGGGCAAGAAAAGGTGGGCTGGGTTGAGGGGCCCAGGGATGTCCTCTTCAGCCACCTCTCCACAGGGGGAAGCCCTTATGCAGCTCCAATGATATGCCACTTTGGGGCTGTGGGTCACATCCCATGCGCCTGGAAGGGACACTGTCCCCCACCGTGGCTGCCCCAGAATACTGGCCGATCAGAGGCTGGCTGTTCCCAGAGGCTGAGAGAGGGCTCTGCTCAGGCTCTTGTCTGAGACTGCCCTCCCAGGACACCCCTAACCCCTGCCCTCTCCCAGCACCTCTAAGCACCCTGCCAATCGAGGGCCCCCTGCCCCCAGTCCCCAGCAACATGAAGACCCCAGGGAGCCTGCCCCACCCTGGGGTGGGCTCTCTCTGGCTCTGCAGCCCCCACGAGATCAGGACAATACTGGGCAGAGCCGGGGCCACGTCCTAGTGGCCTCCTCACAGCCCTGGGGCTCTGATCCCAGCACACCTGAGCAGGTTTCCTACCACAGCAGCAGCTCACCAGGGGGCCCTGTCCTCAGGACAAAATCCCGCCACTGCAGGAGCTCCGCCGCTGGGCTTGGCAGGGGCGGCTGTGTCCTTGATCTGCTTCACCTGCAGCCCATCCAGCCACGCACACACGAACACATGCTGCCTCCCTGCACCCAGCGGCCTCAGTTCGGCCTCATCTGGTGTCCGCCTCATCCCCAACGCTGAATGCACATCTCCCGAGCCATCCCTGCCTCTACCCTGGGTGGAACCACACCCTCAAGCCTGCAGGGGACCCCACTGCCCGGGCCTCATCCCTTTCTCATGCCCAAGGATACAGGTGAAAAAGAGCAGGTAGGTACTGAGAAGCCTGGACAAACATGCCACCGGGCCTGTGGGTGGAATGACCCGTGGGGGTGCAGGTGTGAGTCTGGGGGTCAGGGTGGGCCTCACCATCCAGAGGTAGCCTCCCAAAGCCACTCGGTCCATTCCTCCCGACTTCCAGGAACACCTTCCCGCAGGGGCTGTTGGGTTCGGGCCAGTTAGGGTCAGTGGGCCTCAGGCCAAGTTGGGTGCTGGGGGGCATGAGCAGGCACGAGCAGTCTGCATGTGGGGGCCCAGCTGTTGGCCCCCACACTTCATGCGGCCTGGCTGCCTTACTGAGAGGCGCTGTGCATCGGGAGCCCCCACAGAAGGAAGCAGGCCCATGGGGCCAGCTGCACAGGCTCCTCTGCCAGGGGCCCTGGAAGCCGGGGGGCATCTCTGGCTCTTGGGATGTCCCTCAGTGGTGGTGTGGCACAGGCCCTGGTGGGGGCAGGGAGAAGGGGCTCAGACACCATGCTGCCTGACACTGAGGGGCCTCCCGCTTGCCTCTTCCTTTGGGGCAGCAGCCAGGTGCTGCCTCCACGCTCTGCTCCCCCACCCCAGTGATCAAAGCCAGAGCCAGGACAGGGCTTTCAGCTGGGGCACCTCGAGGCATCCCCGCTGGGCAGGTCCACCACTTGGGGAAGGCCTGCTCTGCAGGCCCCACAGGACTTGGCAGATGTAGAGCAGATGCTGGTAGATGCTGTTGTCTGGGCAGTCGGCTTCTAAGTCCACCTGGAAGCCCTCGCTCAGCCAAACAATGGGTGGGGGATTTTCATAGGACCCCAGGACATCCTCGGCGGGCAGGGGATAAGGGCATGACTAGCTGGCACAGACGAACCTGCCCGCCCCCGCCAGGCCCACCTGAAACCCCGCCTGACACTGTGGGAACCCAGGACAAGCAGACAGGCCTGACAAGGACAAGTGAGTGGGGGATCCAGCATGGGGGCCTCCCCATGACACGTTCTCGTCCCTTCTGAATCCCAGCAACCACCTAGCATTTAACCCCAGCTCTGGACAGAGAACAAGACCCTGCTCTCCAGGACTCCCGCCCCGGTGCACCCTCCTGCCCGCCCCCTGCCCGTGCCAGGAGCCTAGTGGGCTCAGCCCGGGCATCTGCTCGCTCCCCTCGTTCCCGTGGCCTGGGCGCATGTTGGTCTCTGCACATGAGCACCTCCTGACACTGTCCTCAGAAAACAGGTAGGGGCAGCCCACAGGTCCGCTCAGAGTCCCTCTAGTCCAGGCCAAGTATGCAGGTGACCAGGACAGGGGGGAAGCCCAATTTCTATCAGTATCTCCTACCAGCCTTTCCGTTCCATTTTTGTTTTGTGTTGTATGTAACGTGTAGGTCAAGAAATGCGTGTCTAATTTATAAAACATATATATATGGATGTCTGTATCCACATATACAGTGTGTATGTGTGTGTGTGTGTGTGTGTGTGTGTGTGTGTGTGTGTGCCAGGCATGCTCAGGAACATTTCTAGGGGTCTGTAAGGTGGCATCCTGTGTGGAGACTCTGCTCTCTTCCTAGTGGTCAGGTACCAGGTGAAGACCCCATCCTCAGGCTCCAGGAGGACGTGGTGGACCTCTAACCTGAGCCTGGGGCTTGGGACATAGCCACCACTGTGGGGGTCCCTGGCTCCCACGGGGGGACAGAGCACGGCCCCCGCATTGGAAGGCGGTGCAGGGCAGAAGTGCAGTTGCTCTGCAGCTCCTCCAGGAAGCCCTCCCAGCCCCCACTCCCACTGCTCCAGCACAGCCCTCAGGACCCTTGCTCCTGCCTGGAGGAGCGCTCACCTGACTTGAAGGCATCAGGGCTGTCCTGGACACCTGGCTCCCAGGTGCTCATAGGGCCCATGGCCGAGGCCACCTGGTACTGTCAGCAGCCAGTGCACCTGGGCGGGGCTCAAGGCAGGGAAGGCAAACCGCAGGTTTGCCCAGCTCATCTGGGTGACAAGGAGGACCTCACAGTCAAAGGCCCAGGGTGGCACAGCCCCACCAAAGGTGGCTCTGGAGGCACAGGTAGGGGCAGGGCTATAGGCCAGCATACCCAGGCCCCTGGGTTCCAGGCAGGCAGTGAAATCAGAGTGGTCAGAGCCCATGCAGCAGGGCCACACCCCAGCAGGCAGCACGCCCCTGGCTGCTAATGGGTGTCTGGTGGAGGGCCCGCTGGGGTGTCCATTCCTGGAGAGGCCAGCAGACATCACAGCGAATGCCTTGTCCACTGAACATGCCCCTCATCAGACACGAGCAGGGCTGGGAAAGGAGGGAAATTCCCCCAGGAGATTAGGATCAAGCGAAACAGGGCTCCCACCACACACGCACAAGAGACCTGGTCCATTAGGATGTGCATGGAGGCAGAAACTGCATCCGG
>JAVSCE010014368.1:0-69121 GCA_032199065.1 Smutsia gigantea | reverse complement strand
CTCCCAGAGCTGTGAATTTTTAGGGTTAATATTTTACATAGCATTGAAATTGGAATTTTTTGAAAATGATCAGGTTACAGACCTTTCTGTAGCAAATACTTTGTCTCTTAAGGAAATGAAAAAAGAAAACATTAATTGCCCAATTTTGCTGTGATAGGATCTATATTCTGTAGTCATTTTTCCAGTTATTTTGCTTCATTTCGTATTTGTTTAAAACAGATCATCTTATCTGGGTTACAGTAGTACTTGTTGGTTTTGTCCTTACTAAAGTACAAATAAATGATTTTGACATTTTGGAAGTATGTTTCTAAGTGCTTTTTTTGTGACCAGAGTAATCTTGAAGTCTATCAGATATGTTTTTAAGTATTTAGAAGTGATTTAAAACTGTTCCATAATATGAATATTCAGTGGAATAATTTTTCTCACAAAGTGCTGAAGATGACTAAAATATGTACAGATCTGAGTTGTCTTCAAACATATTTTACTAACAACTTGTATTTGGTGTTTAAGCTTTACTTAGTGGCTTTTAATATTTCCAAATGCCATCTACATTACATGTCCTCTTTAGAGCTTTTTTAGTGTGTCTGATGTATTTTGAAACTTGTTTTTTAAGACGGATTTAAAGATAGTAGTGTTAGGCACTTATTTACTTCTGTCATCTTATTTCATGATTTTGTTCTAGGGAGACACATTAATGGTATGTTAAATCGGTTTATTTTTCCTCAGGAATGGAACTCTTTATTCCCTTTTGATTATTACCTTAATTCATTTAAACTTAAACAGCACTTCTCATTTGAATCTTTATATCATAGCACGAAGCTGCATGTTGTGTGCAGAATTTTCTCCTTAGGGGCAAATTATGCCATAAAGTATAATTCTGTTACGTTTTTTTTGTTGTTGAGAATTAGTTCATATACTAGCATGTATAAACCAAGCATACTGCTCAGTAAAAAGTGACTGTTATTTTCTTGGAAAAATCCAAGAGAGGATTTGTCAATAAAGGCTACAGAACTTAAGGATGTTCACAGGATATAGGTAAACTTGCTATATTTCAGGATGCTAGAACTAAGAACTCTTTAGAACAACTAAAAAGAAACCCTGTTTTCAATGGCTGGTAGGAATTCTGCTAAAAATGGTAAAAGTATATTCATGATCAATTAGATAAATTGATTATTAAGAAAAAACTGCCTGAGGGTTATTTCAGCTGACTGATGCCACTTACAGAAAGAGAATATTGAGAGCTGTTTGTCTGGATTGGTTTGGTACTTATGTTTCTAAATAGTTCATCTACAAAATGGCAGTGTACATCACTTCCTGTTCTTTCACAACTGACTCTTTCTCTGGATTCTTTTTTAATGACTTAATTTTTGGCATTCTGATATCTGATTTGTTAATTTGGTTATTTTCATGTTTTATAGATGGACAAATTTTTAAGAATTAACTGGGTTTAAAGGCATTGAATTGTCAATATGATTAGCTTGATAGTAACTAAACTTCCTTCCAAAACAAATTTAAACTCTGAGAGCTTTTAAAGAGGTTTAAACAGCAGTGTACAGCACCAAAAGTATGAGTGAACTGAACAGAAAATAATTATTGTATTTTTATAGTGTAGATTTTGTGAGAACTGTGGATATGGTAGTTAATTGAATGTGGTTAATATAAAACAAGGTTTCTGTATTCCAAGACATATATATATGATACTTGGTCCCATGTTATGATGCCATCCCACTAATTAGTTACAGAATACCAGAAAGACTGGATGCTGGTAACTAACCATAAAGAATATAACTTACTTTGAGAATTTGCTGGTACTTAGTAGATATGAATACTTAGTAAACCCAGGAGTTATCTAGGGGCCAACTGTTGGCATTGAAATTGAAGTTGAGATTAATCTGTTATACAGATTACTTGGAAATAAATTCTGTGTTTTTCATATGATTTGTGTATTAAAATCAGTCTTTTTTTCTTTATATTTCTTTTGTTTATCAGTAGTTTCTATTACAGTAATTGCATTCATACTAGTTTAACCTTTTAGAAATTGGGAGCTTTTTTTTGTATGTTTTAGTTAAGGGCTACTGCTCAGTTAAGGATCATATATGAATGAATCTTGTAAAAATTGTTCTTTTTGTAGTTATGTCTTGCATAAAATTGCAATTTTTTCCCATTAAATAGAGTGCCAATGACTGTTCATCTGCCTTTAGGTTTCTGTACATGTTCAGGGCTGGATTTCTTTTTTATATTCTTCAAGTTTTCAAATTCTAAAAATGTAAGTGAAAAATATACAAACCTGTGTTAATTTCATTCCATTATATTTTCATTGTTGAGTTAAAGTATTTTAATTTTTAGTAATAAAAATTGGTGTGTTTAATTTCATTAAAGATGTTTCATACCTTCTATAAAGTCCACATGAATTAAAAAGTTGTATGGAGGGAGTAGAAACAGTTGTTTTCAATTGGGATGTATCTGTCAGCATTTGGTAACAGTTCTCTCTGGGTCTCTTCCATTTGTACTTGAAGCAGACTTTTTGTTCTGAAATACAGTCTAAGGCTGCATGCATCTTACCTAGTGACAAAATCAAGTGCCTATAAAAGGTGAAAACATTTTCCAAAATATAAGTACCTGGCATGTAAATAAAAGTACATGTTTCTAAGTACTTTGCATAAAACATATAGCCTGTTAAAAATGTCAGTGTCAGTGATATGTTATTTAAAATAACTATATTTAATTGGCCTCTAACTTATCTTTAAAGCTGGTAAAGGGCTAATTTTTCCTTTTGATAAAATTATTCATTGTAATAGTGTTATGTAGGTTTAGAAGTAGATGAATTACTTTATGTAGAAAGACATGCAAAGTTTAGTTTCTGAAAAAGCATTAACATCGTGGAATGGAAAAAAATATTCTGACTTGCAGCCACTAGTAATAATAAAAATGGCACTTACTATATCTTAATTCCACCATTTATTAGCTGTATAACTTCTTATGTTGCTTTTTGAGCCTCATTTTCCCTATCTATAAAATAAAGATAGTACCTGCTTTACAAGGTTTTAGGTGAAACTGGGATAATGCTTGTTAGGTCCTTAACGGATTGCCTGATATATAGTAAGTATGCACTAACTTACTGGCACTCATACCCTAGCTACTTACTAAATGTTTAGAGACGAATGCAGGGAGTCTAATATTTAAGAATGAATTGCATTCCATAAATTTGACCTGAGGTTGTATTTGTACATTTGGAGCTTGACATGTATTTTTGGAAGAAATGGTTAGAATTTCTAATCAAGAGTAGCTTACATGTATTTTGTACCTATAATGGACTGCTATGTAATTCCACGAGAGATTTTCTTTGTTCCTTTGCTGGATATAAAGCATGTCCTAAAGAACAAAATTTCCTTTCCACTTGGTACTTCATTTGTTTGAGTCATTTTGTACATTCTTCTACCTCTTGGAGTTCTTTTTTCCATCCCTGGCTTTGAAGGCATCCTAAGTACTCATGTTCTAAGCTTTTTTTAAAGGTATCCTTTCTAGGTGTGTCTTCACTTTGAAAGTGCTTTGTCTTCCACAATGTCTTCTCATTTTTCCACCTCCTGAATAGTTTTCTCAAATAAGTATTCATAAGAAAGCAAGGACATTCCAGTGGTTGTCAGTTCATGAGTTTGAAATTTTAGGTTGTGATGCATTAGTGTCTTCTGAATTCAGTTTAGTGGGTCACAGTAACAATTTTTTAAGGGTACCTAGTTAGGTTTTTTTGAAATTTCTTTTTCAGCTCATTCTTTTTACTTGTAATCTCATGTCTCTGAAGTATGAATATGCTTCTTTTTTTGGTCTGTTTTTTCTTTTTCTTTCAACAACTCGACTTTCAATCTGTCCTGATTCTAGTCTTTAGGGTAGTTGTGTTGTATATATTTACGTTTCCTAGGTCTCAAAGCTTGTAGTGTACTGAAGACTGCCTAAAAGATCCTGGGTCAGGTACCAGGAGTTTTGGGTATGATGGTATCTTTTGGTTTTTACATTGGAAAACATGTTAAAACGTTATCTAGTGTGTGTGAGTGCAGTTTCTCATGAATTGTAGAATTTATTTATTTATTTATTTTGGTATCAGTAATCTACAGTTACACGTGCAACATTATGGTTACTAAACTCCCCACTTCATCAGGTCCCCCCCCACTTACCCCATTACAGTCACTGTCCATCAGCGTAGTGAGATGCTATAGAATCACTACTTGTCTTCTCTGAGTTGTACAGTCCTCCCTGTGCCCCCCAACATTAAGTCTGCTAATCGTAATGCCCCTTTTTCCCCCTTATCCTTCCCTTTCCACCCATCCTCCCCAGTCCCTTTCCCTTTGGTAACTGTTAGTCGATTCTTGGGTTCTGTGAGTCTGTGGCTATTTTTTTCTTTCAGTTTTTTCTTTGCTCTTATGCTCCACATAAGAGTGAAATCATTGATACTTGTCTTTTTCTGCTTGGCTTATTTCACTGAGCATAATACCCTCTAGCTCCATCCATGTTGCTGCAAATGGTAGGATTTGTTTTCTTCTTATGGCTGAATAATATTCCATTGTGTATGTGTACCACATCTTCTTTATCCATTCATCTACTGATGGACACTTAGGTTGCTTCCATTTCTTGGCTATTGTAAATAGTGCTGCGATAAACATAGGGGTGCATTTGTCTTTTTGAAACTGGGCTGCTGCATTCTTAGGGTAAATTCCTAGGAGTGGGATTCCTGGGTCAAATGGTGTAGAATTTATTTTTAAAAAAAGAAAACTTTGGAGCTTGAGAAATATTTTTTTTGAGAAATTTACCTTACTTGGAGCATATATAAATTTAGTTTAAAAATAATAATTACAACATATATTTTAATAAGACTTATAATGTGACTAATCAAATAAGAATATTAAGTATATTTTTAATATTTCAACGTACTTCAGTGATTTACATCTAACCACATCCTTTTCTGCTTGATGTTTTTAGTCCACTTGTGGTGGTGGTAGTGTGTCTCTAGTTTGTACTTCAGACTGATTTCTTCCAATTTATCACCTTTGATACTGAGAAAGAGGTTTCAGAAAAAATTGATGAACAACATTACTAAACAGAATCAAGGTTTTTTCCTTTTTACACTTGGGAATTTAGTGTCACTCAAAATTGGAAAAGAAAAAGGTTTGTCTCCTTGCCAAAGCACACATATCTTTGACCGTAAAGACTAAAATTGTTTTCTAACCTATAGTTGTACTTGATAAAGAAAGTTCACTCTTCACTGTTGTACAGAAACTCTGTATGGTATATGTTATAGAGTTTAATATGTATTGTTTTAAATAATCTCATTCTGTATAAGCGGTAGGTGATGGTTGTGTTTTATAGGGACTATCATGTTATAGTTAGTTTTGTTTCTTAGAATTCAAGGGTTCTGAGTGCCAGGGGACCAATATAATGTGCTCAGATTCTTTACTTTGATGTATAGTTGTTAGTCGTAATTTTTGTATTGTCTAGAAGAGCACAGATAATTTGAAAATAGAGTAATGAAAATATCCTTTTATCTTTACAGCTACTGAAAAGTTATTTTTGTGTATCATGTATGAATGTTCATTTCTATAAAATAATGCCATAAAACTTTAATCAAGAGTAAAAGGTCTTTTAAGAAAGAAAAAGATGTGAACATTTTCTATTTAGGAAAGAAATGTCCTATAGTAGAGAATCTTGATTACCAGTAACAGAAAGTACTGAAACTAGATAGTTCTTTGTTTAATGTGACATTTTGATTGGCTTATTATATAGTACAGTACATATATGTACTCATTTACAGGAAACTGGTTAGAGAGAGCCACTGAATTCAAGAATAGTATGGTTTTAGAGGAAAAAAATATTGATACATGAATTTTGTTTTTGTGATATGTATTAGATAATCTGATACATTAGAAAAATATGTTTTACAAGAGAGTTTATTGCTGTAGTAAAAGATATGATACCAAAACTCTAAGTAATGGATTGTTACCAAATGAACTTTTTTCTTTCTCTGGTTGAATACATGTAAAGTAGATGCTATTTATTATTTAATAATCAAGTAAATGATTAAGAGTGGCATTTTTTAATAATTTTTTCTTCTGTTTTTGCATTTAGTAGTTTTAATTTTGAAATTGAATTGGATTTTGTGCCTGTAAGGAGGGCTAAATGTGACTTCTGAATTTTTTTTTTTAATCAACAGGAACAAACCTACTTGGGAAGTTGTGTTTTGAGAACTTTTTAAGTAAGAATCAAATAAAGAACGTATATTTTTATTTATCAGATTTGGAATGTAGCTATTTTAATAATGTGTCAACTTTTAAAAAATTTACCTTAAGTTGGTAAATTAGCCTCCTATAATATTTTACTGTCTAACTACCCAAACAACTAAATTTAACAAGACATCTGGTTAATTTAAGAGCCTTATAAATAAAGATTTTTGCTCAACATACCAGGTGATGGCATGAAATATATTAGGGTAAGAATGATAAAATAGATGCAGTAAGCAAACACCTAAAATGTGTTTTATGATTATCTTTGAGGTGGAAATCCAGTCATAACAATTAAAATGGTTCTATTGTTGAGATGTGAAATGTTTATTACATAATACAAAAACTTTAATTGCTTTGGCAATATGTTAAAGTACACCACCATTCTGTTTTTTAACATGAATTGTATTGGATTAAATTTTGGTGAAATGCTATCTCAAATTTTAGTATACATTATTTTACTTTATCTTAGGTAGCATCGTGATATGAGATTAAAATTTTTTTGAAAGGGTTCTTTTTAAAGTCCTTTTGAAGAATAGTCATTAAGCTATTTACTTATGCTTAATATTGAGATACTCTCATAGATTATAATTTTTGATTTGTTGATATGTACTATGAAAACACCAAATCAAAATAGTGGTTGATGGAATTTGAATTTAATTACCAGTTTAGCCAGGAATTGGCGTAACTTTAGTACCAAAATAAGACTCAGTAATAATACCTGTATTATGTATCTTTTGAATGCTACATTGTAGTTACTGTGCTTATCAAAATAGCTTCAGTATTGACACATCTGTTTATTACACATTTTTGAGTGCTGTTTGCTAAGGTGCTGTGCCAGGATACAGAAATGAGTAAGACTTCATCCCTCCCATTTTTCAGTTTAGTAGGGATACAGACTTGCAAACAAATACATAGAATAATGCAGTATAAGGTTTATCAATCATCATAGTTTCATAGCATTATAAGTAGGATAATTCATTGTTATGTGTGTATGTGTTGTGTATTATAGGGTGATTAGCAGCATCTGGCCTTTACCTCTGCAATGCCAGTGGCACTCCCTTCCCTCAGTTATGACAATCAAAAATGTCTCCAGATGTTGTCAAATGTCCTTTGGGAACAAAACTACCTCTGACTGAGACCCACTGGTTAGTGAATGCTGAGGATACTGTAAGTGGAATGTACAAAGAATTGTTAGAGCACAAGTAGAGTTAAGGGATGTTAGGTAGAATGATCCCTGAGGGAGTGAGATTTTACATGAATTCTGAAGAAAAGTAGGAGAGGAAAGGGTACCTGAGAGCATGAGCAATATGTGAGAGGGTATATTCTTTTTCTACATATATATATATCAATAACAATAACAGTATTAATACACAGCAGTAATAGTAGTATAACTTCATTTGGGTTCCTGGACCCGAATCCAATGTGTATAAGTATGTGGGGGGGGGGTGGTCACACACCACCAGGCAATTCTCAAACACCATCAGAGTGTTGTAGCACTCAACTCAGTTCTGATGCTCTCTGCTGGGAGACAGCACTAGATTCCTCAGGTTACGGGCTCGTCCTACAAGACTGCCCTCCACCCGCAACTCCAGATGCCAGTTGCAAGCCCCAGGCAGTTACCTGTGCTTCTGACCTACTGGCTACAGATTGGAGGTTCCAACGACCTTCCCCTTAGATTCGATTAATTTGCTAGAGCGGCTCACAGAACTCAGGAAAACACTTAGGTTTACCAGTTTAATAAAGGAAACCGCAAAGGATACAAGTTAACAGCCAGAGGAAGAGAGACATAGGGCAAGGTCCCAAATAAAGGAGCTTATGTCTCCTTGGAGCTTGGGGCCTGGCTCAGTGGTACATGGAAGCTTTCTGAGAAGCTCTCCCTGACTGAGGAGCAGGATCCAACAGAGCTGAGAATGATGAGCTCTTCTCAGGGGTTTTTGTGGGTTTTTTTGTGAGGGCTTCAATGGCCATTGGGTGATTCAGCCTCCAGCCCCTGACCTGGGTTGGGGTCCAAAAGTCTCTCATTAACAAGACAAAACACCCATTTCACCTTTAAGACTGCAGTGTTTTCAGGAACTGTGGATGAAGAACAAAAATACCTGGGAAATGCATATTTGGTCATATAGATGACCAAGTATGTATTTCTTATGACTCATTATATTGCAGTAAGTGATTACTAATAGGTGTGGCTATAGGTTATTTATGCGACTTGGGGTGGATAGTTGATAAAATAAACCTGGAAAGGTATTTTGGGGCCATATCTTTTTCTTACTTTTTAACTAATTTGGCATAATTAATGCAGCAAAGTGCATAAAATTTAAGTGTAATCTTGTTGAATTTTTGCAGATGTATGTAAGGACCGTGCAGAACGTTTCCAGCACCTCTTAGAGTTATTTCTTGACAGTCTCTTTTTGTTATGCTCCTAATTGATGTGAAAATCATGTAAGAGCAGGAGCATGATATGATCAGAATTGTGTTTTAAAAAGATTACTGTGCAGGTATTGTGGAGAATAGATAGGCAGAAGTTGTATGTAGGAGATTGGTTAGGAGGTTATTAAAGATTTAAATAAGAAATAGCACTGACAAGGATGTATTTGAGAGATATTAAGACAAAAATTGATGGAATTGGGGTCTTACTAGAGGTAGGAGAAAGGATATGTTGGGATGACTGTTTTGCAAGGGAACAAGGAAAAGATAATGATTTGGACTTTGATTGTATGAGGAGAGACCAGGTTATGTTGTGTTAATAAAGAATTCCAAGATTTCAGTGGCTTTTCACAGGACAAACATTTTTTGCTTGACATATTATTTGTATAGTGTGGGTGGAGGACTCTTCTCACTATGCAACAGACTGATGGGCAGCTCCATCTCAACACAGGGTTCCGTGATCTCCATTGACAGTGGGAAGGAGATTACTGCTAGTAACTCACCGGCTTTTATTTAAAGTGTCTACCTAGAAGAGGGTCATTTCAGCTTACTGTTCCTTGACCAAAGCAAGTGCAAGTCATTTGCTCTTAAGAGATTTCACAGAGAGGGTAAGAAAGTACGGTCCTGCGTGTCCTAAAGATGAGAACTGAAATATTTCAGTCACGGTAAATATTTGTCATATGTTAAGTTATAGCTTATTTGGTCTTTCAAAAAGTGATTTATATTGAAATTTATAGTAAGAAATTTAGTACTAATAAAAGCCACCATTTACTGAGCATTTACTGTGTGTGTGTCACATATTTTAAGATACATTTTTATTTTTTAAAACGCCCCTGCAAGGTAGATGGCAGTCCCATTTTATAGTGGGGAAACTGATACTCATGAGGTTAAATAACTTGTTTGAAGCAGATAGCCAGTAAGTGATGGAGCCACGAGTGTGTCTGTAAAGCCTGAGCTACTTATACTAGGTTGAGTAGAATCTGCTTGGCAGTTGGGTGGAGGGAGGGAAAAAAGCCTTTTGATTTACTAACCAATCAAATATTGTCATTTAGACTTAAATGAATTAGCAGTGGTGTTCTTCCTGTAAATAACATTTTTCTCCAATATTTTTCTAAAATTTTGCTAGTTTAGCCTATTTCACTACATTTTGAAGGTTCATAGATTAAAAGCTTCTGTTTCTTATCCACAATTCTGTTTTTTCTTTTACTACCTTCTGTCTGATTTCTGCCTATATTGTTCCTACTGAACCTTTTCTCTAAGGCTACCTATTTATTTTTTACAGTATAATTTTTTTATTAAGGTATCATTGATATACAATCTTATGAAGGTTTCACATGAGAAACATTGTGGTTACAGCATTTACGCATATTATCAAGACTCCCCCACCCACCATTGCAGTCACTGTCCATCAGCATTAAGGCTGCCTATTTAGTGTTTGAGTGTGAAAATCTTCTACCAGTTCTTTGTACTCTGCATGAAATGCTAGTGTATATGATTTCTCTATTACTCTTAGAGTTTCCTTTCAGGTGTGTGAATTGCTAGTCATTGGAGTGTTGGTAATTAAAATAAGGGAGTCTGGCTGTTGCGAATGGAAAAGGCAAGTAGAAGGGTAAGTCAGGAATAAAGATTTTGTAAGAAAACCTTAGGAAAGATTAAAGGAGACTAATCTCTGAAACTTTCTTCTTAACCTCTGTTATAAGGACAGGGCTTATATTTGAGAGGTTGATAGTACTTTGATGTGAAAAGTTAATGGTCAGAGCTAAGGCTGTGCACAATGGGGAGGCTATCCCAGCTATCTTTGCATTTTGGTACCAGGGTTGGTCTTTGGAAAAGCACTAGCTTTTGCCTTAAAATCAGAAAGGCCTTAAATAATGAGAAAAAGTTAATTTATTTAGAATAAGTTATAACTATACGTGATATAAAATTCAAAAGATACAAAAAAGTAAATTATTCCAGGAAAAGTAAATACCCTTCTGTGCCTGTCCTCGACTCATCCTGTACCCTTTCCTACAAGGCAACCACAAGCTCTTGTGTATCTTTTCAAAGACAGTTGTCATTAAACATTTGAATGATGGATTAGGCATGGGAGGAAAAAACCCTTTTAGTATGCCATGTCTGCAGAAGAGCAGTACATATATATATTTTTATTTTGCTATTATTAATATACAATTACATGAGCAACATTATGGTTACTAGACTCCCCCTATTATCAAGTCCCCACCACATACCCCAGAGCAGTACATATTTACAAGCACTTCATCAAAACTGAGGAGAGACATGAAAAATTTATAGTTAGCAAATGAACTGTGTGGTGCACGTGGCTAATTTAGGATATATAAATGTTATTGGTATTCTGTTAGTAATTTAGTATGTGAAAAAATGTAGAATTTTTTTTTCTAAGAGCATAAATCTACTTGTGACCTCCATCCTCCTGACCCTGTGTTCTTTTTAAAATATTTTTAAGTGCCTAAAAACACCAGTTTATTCAGGGAGCAGGACTTTGAATTTAGAGAGACTCTCCCCTTGTTTTCAGAATAAACAAGTACTGGGGGAAAAACAGGTGTTCGTGAAAGACAGGTTTAGAATTCACAAGAAATACATATGTGGTCCTTTATGTCCTATAGTTCCTTGTAATGCTTGACATTATTTATTATCCCCTTCCTTCTTAAAAATTTTATTTTACATGTTCTTCTTTCTGACTGCTCCTGACTATAGATACTATTCTTTGTTTCTTCCTCTGGTGCCCCCTCTCTTTCCTCTTTTCATTCCTTCTCCCAATTCCATCCTTTATACCTAACTGCCTACCTGAGATGTCTTGTACTTCTTGGATATCTGTAGACATGTCAGGTTCAAGACATCTAAAATGAACTCATCTTTTTCATCTTCTCTTGCCAAAAGTTCTCTTCATTTTCTTACCTGTTTCAATGTTAATAGCATGTTTTTTTAAGTCACCTTTCCCAGTATATAATTTATTTGCAGTAAAATGCACACATTTTTAGTGTACAGATCAGTGGCTATGACCATTATCATAGTGAAGATACAAAACATATTTATTTCCTCCAAAAATTGCATAGTCCCGTTTGCAATCAGTCTCATCCCATTTTTACTCCTAGGCAACCACTGATGTGTTTTCTAGTACCCCCCTGTTCAAGGGTACTAGAAGCCTATGCTGTTCAAGTTGACCCTTGAACAGCACAGGTTTGACTTGCACAGGTCCACTTAGGCACAAATATTTTTCAGTAAATATATTGGGAATTTTTTTTGAGATTTGCAACAATCTGAAAAAACATTTTTCTCTAGCTTTATTGTAAGGATACAGTATATAATACATGTAGTATACGAAATATGTGTTAATTGGTTATTTATGTTATTGTTAAGGCTTCCAGTCAGCAGTAAGCTATTATTATTTTAGTTTTTGGAGGGTCAGAGTTAACACATGGGTTTTTGACTGCACAGGGGGTTGGCCCCCTTAACCCACTTGTTGCTCAAGGATCAAATGTACTATGAATTAGATTTATCTTTTCTAGAGTTTCAAAGAAATGGAATCATACACCATATTTTTTTGTGTTTGGGTTCTTTTTCTGGTATTTATCCATGTTGTTGCTTGTATTCATAGATCATTTCTGTATTCCTCAGTGATATTCCAGTGTTTGGCTATACCATAATTTATCCATTCACTTGTTGATTGGTAGTTGAATGATTTCCAGTTTTTTTGCTATTATGAGTAAAGCTGCTTTGAAAATTCCTGTTCAAGCTTTTTATGGACATTTATTTTTATTTTTATTTTTTTATTGCTATGTAGTATTATTTTAGTTTCAAGTATAAAACACAGTGGTTCAACAGTCTATTTTTACTTCTGTTAATAACCTTTCTCAAGTCTTGCAAACTAGAGACTTAGGGATTATTTTGATTCTTTTAACTGCTTTCCTTACCTATATTCATCCAGTAGGTTCTAAAGTCTTGGGCTTTCTTTCTTTGAAATATGTTTCATCCTTTGTTCTCTTTTCCAGGGATCTTTAACATTCTTGTGTGAAACTAACTTTTTATTTTATGAAACCTTATTTTAGGAGTAGGGGATGTAAGGTTGATTATGCAGATGGTGTCCTTGCTGAGTGAAGTTTATAGTCAGATGGGAATCCTGAGTGAGAGGGTGGTGCTGACATTGAAGTTAACAAGGGAAAAGGGATGTTGCTGCTGAATACACTCCATCCTTCTAAGCATTGTTTTAGTCTCTGTTTTTGTCGGTAGGTTGAGATTGCCACTTTTAGTCTGTTTTGTTTTTTGTTGTATATTTATGGGTATGTAGGTAGTGTACAGTGATGTGTTACCAAGTTTATTGTCATAGATGTTCTCACTGCTGTGTGATCTTGAGAAAATTACTTAACATCTCTGGGCTTCCGTTTCATCTGTAAAATGGTGGGGATAATAATAATAACTGTTACATAGGATTTGTTAAAAGGATTAGATGCATTATTATATGTACAGTTCTTAGAATGGCTAGCATATTGTGTTTTTTAAGTGTTAGATACTATTATTACCTTAATTCTCAGTTACCTAAAAAGCTATCTTTTCCTTTCCCATTTTAGTTCCTCTTACGTATTGCTTTAAGATTTATTTCCTAACACACCTGTTCTTCGGCTATTTGTTCAAATCTACAAAGGTCCTGTATTATCTGGCAACTATTTGTGTGTCTTTTTTTTTCACTTGGTTAAATATACAAGCAAGTAAGGTGCACAGATGAAGTTTTACAAATGTATCCACCACTAAGATTAAGTCATGAAAGTTTCTATGATTACAAAAGTTTCCCTCTTGTCTTTTCCCCCTCAGTAGCCGTCCTTCCCACAGCTGTTTTAACTTTTTTATCATAGAGGACTTTTTTTTTGTTATTTGTTGAATTTTGATGAATAAAGATGACATCTCATTGTAATTTTAATTTGTATTCTGCTCATTATAAGTGAGGTTAAATATATTTTTATATATGTAAGGGCAATGAATTTTTCTTTATCTGTGAACTTTATTCATATCATTTTTCCATTTTTAAACTGAATTTTTTATTTTTTACATTGATTTGTAGTGGCTTTTTATAGAGAAAAAAACACATTTATCTGCCATATACATTTGCAAAGATCTTTTTGCAATTTATCATTTGTTTTTGATCTTGTTTATATGTGCTTTTTCCAAAGCAGATGCATGTTATTTATTTATTTTTTTATTGTGGTATCATTAATATACAATTACATGAACAACATTGTGGTTACTAGATTCCCCCCATTATCAAGTCCCCACCACATACCCCATTACAGTCATTGTCCATCAGTGTAGTAAGATTGTATAGAGTCACTACTTGTCTTCTCTGTGCTATACTGCCTTCCCCGTGTTCCCCCTACATTATGTGTGCTAATCATACTGCCCCTATTCCCCTCATCCCTCCTTTCCCACCCACCCTCCCCAGTCCCTTTCCCTTTGGCAACTATTAGTCCATTCTTGGGTTCTGTGAGTCTGCTGCTGTTTTGTTCCTTCAGTTTTTGCTTTGTTCTTATACTCCACAGATGAGTGAAATCATTTGGTATTTGTCTTTCTCTGCCTTGCTTATTTCACTGAGCATAATACTCTCTAGCTCCATCCATGTTGTTGCAAATGGTAGGATTTGTTTTCTTCTTATGGCTGAATAATATTCCACCGTGTATATATACCACAATTCTTCTTTATCCATTCATCTACTGATGGACACTTAGGTTGCTTCCATTTCTTGGCTATTGTAAATAGTGCTGTGATAAACATAGGGGTGCATATGTCTTTTTCAAACTGGGCTTCTGCATTCTTAGGGTAAATTCCTAGGAGTAGATTTCCTGGGTCAAATGGTATTTCTATTTTGAGTTTTTTGAGGAACCTCCATACTGCTTTCCACAATGGTTGTACTAATTTACATTCCCACCAGCAGTGTAGGAGGGTTCCCCTTTCTCCACATCCTTGCCAACATTTGTTGTTGTTTGTCTTTTGGATGCTGGCCATGCTAACTGGTGCGAGGTAATATCTCATTGTGGTTTTAATTTGTATTTCTCTGATGATTAGCGATGTGGGGCATCTTTTCATGTGCCTGTTGGCCATCTGAATTTCTTCTTTGGAGAAGTGTCTGTTCAGATCCTCTGCCGATTTTTTAATTGAATTACTTGCTTTTTGTTTGTTGAGGCATGTGAGCTCTTTATATATTTTGGGTGTCAACCCCTTTTGGATATGTCATTTATGAATAAATTCTCCCATACTGTAGGATTCTTTTTGTTCTACTGATGGTGTCCTTTGCTGTACAGAAGCTTTTCAGTTTGATATAGTCCCACTTGCTCATTTTTGCTTTTGTTTCCCTTGCCTGGGGAGACATGTTCACATAGAAGTTGCTCATATTTATATTCAAGGGAGTTTTACCTATGTTTTCTTCTAAGAGTTTTATGGCTTCATGATTTACATTCAGGTCTTTGATCCATTTCAAGTTTACTTTTGTGTATGGGGTTAGACAGTAATCCAGATTCATTCTCTTACATGTAGCTGTCCAGTTTTGCCAACACCAGCTGTTGAAGAGGCTGTCATTTCCCCATTGTTTATCCATAGCTCCTTTATCGTTTATTAATTGATCATATATGCTTGGGTTAATATCTGGGCTCTATTCTGTTCCACTGGTCTATGGGTTTGTTCTTGTGCCAGTACCAAATTGTCTTGACTACTGTGGCTTTGTAGTAGAGCTTGAAGTTGGGAAACGAGATCCCCCCTGCTTTATTCTTCCGTCTCAGGATTGCTTTTGTTATTTGGGGTCTTTTGTGGTTTCATATGAATTTTAGAACTATTTGTTCCAGTTTGTTGAAGAATGCTGTCAGTATTTTGATGGGGATTACATTGAATCTGTAATTGCTTTAGGCAGGATGGCCATTTTGACAATATTAATTCTGCCTACTCAAGAGCATGGGATGAATTTCCATTTATTAGTTTCCTCTTTAATTTCTCTTAAGAGTGTCTTGTAGTTTTTGGGGTATAGGTCTTTCACTTCCTTCGTTAGGTTTATTCCTAGGTATTTTATTCTTTTTGATGCGATTGAATGGAAATGATTTTCTGATTTCTCTTTCTTCTAGTTCATCATTAGTGTATAGGAATGCAACAGATTTCTATGTATTTATTTTGTATCCCGCAACTTTGCTGAATTCAGATATTAGTTCTAGTAGTTTTGGAGTTGATTCTTTAGGGTATTTTATGTACAATATCATGTCATCTGCAAACAGGGACAGTTTAACTTCTTCTTTACCAATCTGTATGCCTTTTATTTCTTTGTGTTGTCTGATTCCTGTGGTGAGGACCTCCAGAACTATGTTGAATAAAAATGGGGAGAGTGGGCATCCTTGTCTTGTTCCTGCTCTTAAAGGAAAGCTTTCAGCTTCTCGCTGTTAAGTATAATGTTGGCTCTGGGTTTGTCATATATGGCCTTTATTATGTTGAGGCACTTGCCCTCTATATCCATTTTTCGAGAGCTTTTATCGTGAATGGATGTTGGATTTTGTCGAATGCTCTTTCAGCATCTATGGAGATGATCATGTGGTTTTTGTCCTTCTTTTTGTTGATGTGGTGGATGATGTTGATGCATTTTCGAATATTGTACCACCCTTGTATCCCTGGGATGAGTCCCACTTGATTATGGTGTATTACCCTCTTGATTTATTTTTGAATTCTGTTTGCTAATATTTTGTTGAGTATTTTTGCATCTATGTTCATCAGGGATACTGGTCTGTAATTTTTGTGTGTGTGGTGTCTTTGCCTGGTTTTGGTATTAGAGTGATGCTGGCTTCATAGAATGAGTTTGGAAGTATTTCCTTCTCTTCTATTTTTTGGAAAACTTTAAGAAGAATGGATATTATGTCTTCTCTAAGTGTCTTATAAAATTCAGTGTTGAATCCATCTGATCTGGGGTTTTTTTGTTCTTGGGTAGTTTTTTGATTACTGGTTCAATTTCATTGCTGGTAATTGGTCTGTTTAGATTTTCTGTTTCTTCCTGGGTCAGTCTTGGAATGTTGTATTTTTCTAGAAAGTTGTCCATTTCTTCTAGGTTATCCAGTTTTTTAGCATATAATTTTTCATAGTATTCTCTCATAATTCTTTGTATTTATGTGCTGTCCATTGTGATTTTTCCTTTCTCATTTCTAATTTGTTTATGTGTGTAGATTCTCTTTTTCTTTTGATAAGTCTGCCTAGGGATTTATTTATTTATCTTGTTTATTTTCTCAAAGAAACAGCTCTTGGTTTCATTAATTTTTTCTATTGTTTTATTCTTCTCATTTTAAAATTTCTTCTCTGATCTTTATTGTATCCCTCCTTCTGGTGGCTTTAGGCCTCATTTGTTCTTCTTTTTCCAGTTTCAATAATTGTGAATTTAGACTATTCATTTGGGATTGTTCTGCCTTCTTTAAATAGGCCTTGATTGCTATATACTTTCCTCTTAGAACTGCTTTCATTGCATCCCACAGAGGTTGGGGTGTGTGCTGTTGTTGTCATTTGTCTCCATATATTGCTTGATCTCTGTTTTTATTTGGTCATTGATCCATTGATTATTTTGGAGCATGTTGTTAAGCCTCCGTGTATTTGAGAGCCTTTTTGTTTTCTTTGTACAATTTATTTCTAGTTTTATATCTTTGTGATCTGAGAAATTGGTTGGTACAATTTCAGTCTTTGAATTTACTGAGGCTCTTTTTGTGGCCTAGTATGTGGTCTATTCTGGAAAGTGTTCCTTGTGCCCTTGAGAAGAATGTGTATCCTGCTGCTTTTGGGTGGAATGTTCTATAGATGTCCGTTAGGTCCATATGTTCTAGTGTGTGGTTCAGTGCCTCTGTGTCCTTACTTATTTTCTGTCTGGTTGATGTGTCCTTTGGAATGAGGGGTGTGTTGAAGTCTCCTAAAATGAATGCATTGCATTCTATTTCCTCCTTTAATTCTGTTGGTATTTGTTCCACATATGTTGTAGGTGCTCCTGTGTTGGGAGCATAGCTATTTATAATGGTTATTCCTCTTGTTGGACTGACCCCTTTATCATTATGTAATGTCTTTCTTTGTCTCTTGTGACTTTCTTTGTTTTGATGTCTATTTTGTCTGATACAAGTACTGCAACTCCTGCTTTTTTCTCCCTATTGTTTGTGTGAAATATCTTTTTCTATCCCTTCACTTAGTCTGTGTATGCCTTTGGGTTTGAAGTGAGTCTCTTGTGGGCAGCATATAGATGGGTCTTGCTTTTTTATCCATTCAGTGACTCTGTGTCTTTTGATTGGTGCATTCAGTCCATTTACATTTAGGGTGATTATCGATAGATATGTACTTACTGCCATTGCAGGCTTTGGATTCATGGTTACCAAGGTTTAAGGGAAGCTTCTTTACTATCTGTCTAACTTAACTCACTTATTATGCTATTGTAAATACAGTCTGGTGATTCTTTATTTCTCTCCTTTTTCTTCCTCCTCCACTCATATATTAGGTGTTTTATTTTGTACTCTTTGTGTTTCCCTTGACTAAGTTTGTGGATAGCTGATTTTATTTTGCATTTACTTAGTATTTAGTTGATCTACTTCCTTTGCTCTGGTTTTATTTTCTCTGGTGACAGCTATTTAGCCTTAGGTATACTTCCATCTAGAGAGGTCCCTTTAAAATACGCTGTAGAGATTGTTTGTCGGAGGTGAATTCCCTCAACTTTTGCTTATCTGGGAATTGTTTAATCCCTCCTTCAAATTTAAATGATAATTTGCTGGATAGAGTATTCCTGGTTTGAAGCCCTTCTGTTTCATTGCATTGAATATATCATGCCATTCCCTTCTGGCCTGTAATGTTTCTGCTGAGAAGTCTAATGATAGCCTGATGAATTTTCCTTTGTAGGTGATCTTTTTTCTCTTTTTGGCTTCTTTCAATACTCTGTCCTTGTCTTTGATCTTTGCCATTTTAATTATTATATGTGTTGGTGTTGTCCTCCTTGGGTCCCTTGTGTTGGGAGACCTGTGAGCTTCCATGGCCTGAGAAACTATTTCCTTCCCCAGATTGGGGGAGTTTTCAGCAATTATTTCTTCAAAGACACTTTCTATCCCTTTTTCTCTCTCTTCTTCTTCTGTTACCCCTATAATGTGAATATTGTTCCTTTTGGATTGGTCACACAGTTCTCTTAATATTCTTATATTCCTAGAGATACTTTTTTCTCTCTCTGCCTCAGGTTTTCTGTATTCCTGTTCTCTGATTTCTATTCCATTAACAGTCTCTTCCACCTCATCCAGTCTGCTCTTAAATCCTTTTATTGTGTTTCATTTCTGTTATCTTCCTCCTGAATTCATTCCCTAGCTCCTGAATATTTCTCTGTAGCTCCATCAGCATGCTTATCACTTTTATTTTGAATTCTTTTTCTGGAAGATTGGTGATTTCAGTCTCACCAAGCCCTCTTTCTGGTGTTTGAGGGATTTTGTATTGAACAATGTTTTTCTGCCTTTTCATGGCGATGGGAGTGGTTGCTGGCGAGTGGCGCATGTGTTAGCTGTGAGAACAAAGCCCATTCCTGCTTGCCGGTCACCTTGCCTGTCTCTGCTGTCTGTGCGGGTTTACCAGCACAGGGAGCAGCCTCTGGGTTAATCCCGTAGGCTGCCATGGGCGGGGCGTTCCTCGGATGGCTGAGGGCACTGGCAGGGGTCACAAGCCCACAGTGTCTGTGTCTGCCACAAGGACAAGGCCCCTTTGTGTCTTCCGGTCTCCTTGCTCATCTCCTCTCTCTGTGATGGTCAACCGCGCGCAGGGAGCAGGCTTCTGGGTTAATCCCCTAAACTGCCCTATATGGGCTGGCTTCAGGATAGCCTAGGGTAGTGGTGGGGGTTGCAGGTGAGAGTTGTGTGTTCTGCTGCAAGAGTGAAGACCCTTCGTGCCTCCCAGTCTCCACGTCTCTCTGCTCTGTTCTGGTCGACCGTGGGCAGGGAGCGGCCTCTGGGTCTGGGCCAGTCAGATGTGTGCAGGGAGAAGCCTCTGTGTTAAGCTGTGTGGTTGCTGTAGGCAGGACTGCTCTCCGGCTGGTCTGCAGCAATGGCGGGGACAGCTGGTTTGCTTGCATGTGCTGGCATGGAGGAAGAAACGGCAGGCTGCTTGTCACCGTGACGGGTCTCTTAGCTGCATTGCCAACCAGGGCGATAGGGCGCCTGAAGTTCCTTAAAGTTCCCAGCCTGCTGGGCTGAGTGTGCCAGGATGATTTTGTCCACCTGTTAAACCCTTGTCCCTTTAAGACTTTTAAAGCGCCTTCTTTTCTTTTGTCCCAGGGCAGCAGCTGTGCAAACCTGTTCGCAGTCTTAGTCTCGGATTTTGCTTTTCTGCTCCTCTAATATCCAGAGCACCATGCAGTGTGTGTCTGTGCTCCTGGGGCACATTACTAGGGCTGGTTATTTAGCAGTTCTGTGCTTCCACTCCCTTCCCACTCTGATTCTTTTCCTCCTGTCGGTGAGCTGGGGAGGGGGGAGTGCTTGGGTCCCACCAGGTCACGGCTTTGTATCTTACCCTTTTTCATGAGATGTTGGGTTTTCGCAGATGTAGCCTGGCTGGTGTACTGTATCTTCCGGTCACTCTTTTAGGAATAGTTGTATTTGCTGTATTTTCAAAATATATATAGTTTTGGGAGGATATTTCCGCCACCCTACCCACGCCGCCATCTTTTCCTCTCTCTTACCCATAGATTACTTTTGCAAGTAAGTCTTTCTATTTTATTTTTTATTTATAGTATAATTTACGTGTAACACTACATTAGTTTCAGGTATACAGCATAATGATTCGATATTTGTATGCATGGCAAAGTGATCACCACATTAGGTCTAGCTAACATCTGTCATATATAGTTACAAATTTTTGTGGGTTTGTGATGAGAACTTTTAAGATCTCTCTTAGCAACTTTAAAAAATGCAATACAGTGTTATTAACTATAGTCACCATGCTGTACATCACATACCAATGACATTTATTTTATAACTGGGAGTTTCTACCTTTTGATCCCCTTCACCCATTTCATCCAATCCCCACCTCCTGCCTCTAGCAACCACCAATCTATTCTCTATATCTGTGAGCTCAAAAAAATTTTTTTAGATTCACATATAAGTGAGATCATACAGTGTTTGTTTTTTTCTCTGTCTTATTTAACACAGTGTTTGTTTTTCTGTCTTATTTCACTTAGCATAATGCCATTAAGGTCCATCCATGTTGGCGCAAATGGCAAGATTTCCTTTTTTTATGGCTATACGTACACACACATACATGCCACATTTTCTTAATCCATTCATCCATCAGTGGGCGCTTAGGTTACTTCCGTATCTTGGCTATTGTAAATTATGCTGCAGTAAACATGGGGATATATATGCCTTTTCAAGTTAGTGTTTTTCTTTGGCTAAATACCCAGAAGTTGAATTGCTGGATCATATGGTAGTTTTATGTTGAATTTTTTGAGGAACCTCCATACTATTTTTCATAATGGCTGCACCAATTTATATTCTAACGAGCAGTGCACAAAGGTTTCCTTTTTTTCAACATCCTCGCTGACACTTGTTATTTCTTCTCTTTTCGATAATAGCCATTCTGATAGGTGGGAGATGTTTTCTCTTTGTGGTTCTGGTTTTAAACTCCTGGGTGATTAGTGATGTTGAGCACGTTTTGATGTACCTGTTCGCCATCTGTATGTCTTCTTTGGAAAAATGTCTATTTAGATCATCTTCTCATTTTTAAATCAGATTGTTTTTTGCTTGTGAGTTCTATGAATTATTTATATATTTTGAATATTAGCCCCTTCTTAGATATATAATTTGCACATATTTTTTCCCATTCCACTGGTTGCCTTTTCATTTTGTTGATGGTGCCAATAATTCTTTTGTTTAATTTTTAAGGTTATCTGTGATTGGCCCCTCCATAAATATGCAGCCTTATTTCTCATTACTGCCCAGCACACAACACTTACCATACTGCTCTGCCTATGTCCATGATGTCCCTTTAGTGTCCTTTTGATCTCATCTGTCCTGTTTTCTCTAGCCCTTCAAGTCTTCCTCCATGAAATTGTCTCCCAACTGCTCCAGCTTATACTGGCCTTGTTCTTGTCTAAATTCTTTTTGGTTCATGATCAGTATCCTAGTTTAGTGCTTAATGAGATATTTTCCTTTTTTTAATAATCTTAATTATCTTAACTTTAGTAGGACTATAGTTATTTTGTATTCCTCCCTTATAATACCTAGCATAGGACATCTAGTACAATTACTGAATAGAATCCAACTGAATTTTAAAACTTTTAAGTTCTCTTAAGTGTTGAAAAGCAACTAGCAATTGTAGTAGAGAACTTGACAGTGAATTAGGACAACTATATATAAAAAGCATAGCTCTAGCACAGTGAAGGTTTAATAAATGTTGGTTATGATTGGCTTAAAGATGGCAGCATGAGAGGTGAGACAGAAACCTCCTCCCAAACCCACACATAATATGAAAATATAGCAAATACAACTAATCCTGAAAAAGCAACAGGAAAAAAGGCTGTGACAGATTGCCTACATCTGGGGAAAAGTGCAGACCTCACAGAAAAGGGTAAAGTAACAAAGCCATGATCCAGTGGGACCCAAGCCCTTTGCTCACCCTAGCTCACCTGCGGGAGGAAGAGAAATGGATCAGGAAGGGAGTGGAGGCCCAGGACTGCTGAACACCCAGCCCTGGAGATCTGCTGTGGGAGCATGAACCTATGTTACATGGTGCTCTGGAGAATAGTGGGGTTGGAAAGCTAAGACAGGTGGAATACTTGGAGAGACTGAGATTTCAACCACTTGTGGAGAACAGGTACTCACAACCAGCTGCTCTGGGATAAAAGAAAGGTGGGCAGTCTGAGAGACTTCCCAACAGTGAGGGCTGCTAAAGGAGCAAGGACTTCACAGAGCTTGCTGCTCAGGAGAAATGACAAGTGGACAAAATTGTCCCAGCTCACTCAGCCCAGCACATTGGGATCTTACAGGAGCTTCAGGTACTCCATCCCCCTGGCTGGCAATGCAGCTCTGAGGCACCCTGCCGTGATATGCAGCCTGCCGCTCCTTCCTCCTGGCTAGCACCCGCTTGCAAACCTGCTGCCCCTGTCATTGTGTTAGGCCAGCCAGACGGTGGCCTCACCTATGGCAGCTATAAGGACATAGCATAGAGGCTCCTCCCTGAATGCTCGGCCCACTGGCCCTGCAAGTGGAGGCAGACACTGCAGCTGGGAAGCAGGAAAGAGCTCTTTCCTCCCGGCAGACACCAGCGCCGCTCGCCTGCAACCCTTGCCATCACTCCAGGGGTGAGCAGCTCCAGAGAACAGAGCTTCTGGGCATTAGAGGATGCTGCCTACAGCAAGTTATTATTACAAATATGAAGTGTCAAAAGAACCTGGTACAAACCAAAATCCCCACGAACACCAGAAAGAGGGCCAACTGAAACTGAACTCACCAATCTTCCTGAAAGAGATTTCAAAATAAAATTCATAAATGTGTTCATGGAGCTACAGAAAATTATTCAAGACCTAAGAGACGAATTCAAGAAAGAGCTAGAAACTGAAAAATACAGTATCCGAAATGAAACATGCAATGGAGGGATTTAAAAGCAGATTAGATGAAGTATAGGAGATTGTAAATGAAATAGAAATTAGAGAACAGGAATACAAAGAAGCTGAGGCACAGAGAGAAAAAAGGATCTCTAGGAATAAAAGAATATTGAGAGAACTGTGTGAGCAATCCAAACAGAACAATATTTGCATTATAGGGGTACCTGGAAAAGAAGAGAGAGACAAAGGGATAGAAAGTGTCATTGAGGAGGTAATTGCTGAAAACTTCCCCAATCTGGGGAAGGAAATAGTCTCTCAAGCTATGGAGGTGCAAAGATCTCCCAACACAAGGGACCCAAGAAGGAGAACACCAAGACATATAACAATTAAAATGCTCAAGGGTAAGGACAGAGTATTAAAAGCAGCCAGAGAGAGAAAAAAATCACATACAGAGGAAAAACCAGGCTATCATCAGAATTCTCAACAGAAACATTACAGACCAGAGACAGTGATATGATATATTTAATGCAATGAAACAGAAGGGCCTTGAACCAAGAATACTCTACTTGGCAAGATTATCATTTAAATTTGAAGGAGGGATTAAAAAATTCCCAGATAAGCAAAAGTTGAGAGAATTTACCTCCCACCAACTATCTCTAGAGTGTATTTTGGAGGGACTGCAATAAATGGAAGTGTTCCTAAGGCTAAATAGTTGCCACCAGAGAAAAAACCACAATAAAGGAAGTAGACCAATTAATTACTAAGCAAATGCAAGATTAAATCACCTATCCCCAAAGTCAGTCAAGGGATAGACCCAAGAGTACAGAATATGATACCTAATATATAAAGAATGGAGGAGAAAGAAAAGGTAGGAAAAAAACCCTTTTGATTGGGTTTGTAATACTGTACAAAGTGAGTTAAGTTAGACTGTTAGATAGTAAAGAAGCTACCCTTGAACCTTTGGTAACCACAAATCTAAAGCCTACAGTGGCAATAGGTACATATCTATTGATAATTACCCTAAATGTAAATGATCTGAATGCACCGATCAAAAGACACAGAGTCACTGAATGGATAAAAAATGAGACCCATCTATATGCTGTCTACAACTGTCTCACTTCAAACCCAGAGACATACACAGACTAAAAGTGAAGGGATGGAAAAAGATATTTCATGCATCTAATAGGGAGGAAAAATCAGGAGTTGCAGTACTTGTATCAGACAGACAAAATAGACTTCAAAACAAAGAAAGTCACAAGAGACAGAGAAGGGCATTACATAATGATAAATGGGTCAGTCCAACAAGAGGATATAACCATTATAAATATCTATGCACCCAACACAGGAGCACCTACATATGTGAAACAAATACTAACAGAATTAAAGGAGGAAATAGAATGCAATGCATTCATTTCAGGTGACTTCAACACACCACTCACTCCAAAGGACGGATCAACCAGACAGAAAATAAGTAAGGACACAGAGGCATTGAACAACATATTAGAACAGATGGATCTAGCAGACATATACAGAACACTCCACCCCAAAGCAGCAGGATACACATTCTTCCCCAGTGCACATGGAGCATTTTCAAGAATAGATAATACACTAGGCCACAGAAAGAGCCTCAGTAAATTCAGAAGGATTGAAATTTTACCAACCAGCCTCTCAGACCACAAAGGTATGAAACTAGAAATAAATTATGCAAAGAAAACTATAAAGCCAACGAAGGCTTAACATGCTCGTAAATAATCAATGGATCAATGACCAAATAAAAACAGAGATCAAGCAATATAGGGAGACCAATGAAAACAATAACACTGCAAAATCTGTGCGATGCAGCGAAGGGCGTGCTAAGATGGAAGTATATTGCAATACCTACAGCCTTACTTCAGGAAAGAACAATCCCATATGAACAGTCTAAACTCACAATTAACGAAACTAGAAAAAGAAGAACAATTGAGGCCCAAAGTCAGTGGAAGAAAGGACATAATAAAGATTAGAGCAGAAATAAATAAAATCGAGAAGAATAAAACAGTAGAAAGAATCAATGAAAGCAGGAGCTGGTTCTTTGAGAAAATAAAGAAAAAAGATAAACCACTAACCAGACTTACCAAGAGAAAAAGAGAGTCTACATACGTAAGCAGAATCAGAAATGAGAAAGGAAAAATCACTATGGACACCACAGAAATACAAAGAATTATGAGATAATACTATGAAAAATTATATGATAACAGAATGGATAACCTAGAATAAATGGACAATTTTCTAGAAAAATAACAACCTTTCAAGACTGACCCAGGAGGAAACAGAAAATCTGAACAGACCAATTACGAACAATGAAATTGAATCGGTAATTAAAAAACTACATAAGAACAAAACACCTGGACCACATGACTTCACTGCTGAATTTTATTAAACCCTTAGTGAAGACCTAATACACATCCTCCTTAAAGTTTTACAAAAAGTAGAAGAGGAGGGAATACTCCCAAACTCATTCTACGAGGCCAACATCACTCTAATACCAAAACCAGGCAAAGACACCACAAAAAAAGAAATTTACAGACCAATATCCCTGATGAACATAGATGCAAAAATACTCAACAAAATATTAGCAAACCGAATTCAAAAATATATTGAAAAGATCATTCATCATGATCAAGTGGGATTCATCCCAGGGATGCAAGGATGGTACAACATTCGAAAATCCATCAACATCATCCACTACATCAACAAAAAGAGAGACAAAAACCACATGATAATCTCCACTGATGCTGAAAAAGCATTCAACAAAATTCGACATCCATTCATGATAAAAACTCTCAACAAAATGGGTATAGAGGGCAAGTACCTCAACATAATAAAGACCATATATGACAAACCCACAGCCAGCATCATACTTAACAGTGAGAAGCTGAAAGCTTTTCCTTTAAGATCAGGAACAAGACAAGGATGCCCACTCTCCCCACTTCTATTCAACATAGTATTGGAGGTCCTCGCCATGGCAATCAGACAACACAAAGAAATAAAAGGCATCCAGATTGGCAAGGAAGAAGTTAAAGTGTCCCTGTTTGCAGATGACATGATATTGTACATAGAAAACCCTAAAGAATCCACTCCAAAACTACTAGATCTAATATCTGAATTCAGTAAAGTTGCAGGATACAAAATTAATATACAGAAATCTGTTGCATTCCTATACACTAATGATGAACTAGCAGAAAGAGAAATGAGAAAGACAATTCCATTCACAACTGCATCAAAAAGAAGAATAAAATACCTAGGAATAAACCTAACAAAGGAGGGTGAAGACCTATACCCTGAATACTGCAAGACACTCATGAGACAAATTAAAGAAGAAACCAATAAATGGAAATACGCCCTGTGCTCATGGATTGGAAGAATTGTCAAAATGGCCATCCTGCCTAAAGCAATCTACAGATTGAATGTAATTCCTGTCATAATACCAATGGCATTCTTCAACAAACTGGAAGAAATAGTTCTAAAATTCATATGGAACCACAAAAGACCCTGAATAGCCAAAGCAATCCTGAGAAGGAAGAATAAATTTGGGGGGATTACGCTCCCTGACTTCATGCTCTACTACAAAGCCACAGTAATCAAGACAATTTGGTACTGGCACAAGAACAGACCCTTAGGTCAGTGAAACAGAATATTGAGCCCAGATATAAAACCAAGCTTAGATGGTCAGTGAATGTACTATGAAGAAGCCGTGGATATATAATGGGGAAATGACAGCCTTTTCAACAGCTGGTGTTGGCAAAACTGGGCAGTTATATGGAAGAGAATGAAACTGCATTATTTTCTTAAGTTCATACACAAAAGTAAACTTGAAATGGATCAAATAGCTGAATGTAAGTCATGAAACCATTAAACTCTTAGAATGAAACATAGGAAAAAAATCCCTTGAATATAAACATGAGCAACTTTTTTCTGAACACATCTCCTCGGGCAAGGGAAACAAAAGCAAAAAAGAGCAAGTGACTAAATCAAACAAAAGCTTCTATATAGCAAAGGACACCAATAGTAGAACAAAGGCATCCTACAGTATGGGAGAATATATTTGTAAATGACATATCCTTCGAGGGGTTAACATCCAAAATATATAAAGCACTCTACACGCCTCAACACTCAAAAAGCAAATAACCCGATTAAAAAGTGGGCGGAGGATATGAACAGACAATTCTCCAAAGAAGAAGTTCAGATGGCCAACAGGCACATCAGTACCAAATGATTCACTCATTTGTGCAGCATAAAAACAAAGCAAATATGAAGGAAGAAAACAGCAGCAGATTCAGACTCCAAGAAGAGTATAGAAGTTACTAAAAGGAAGAGATGGAAGAGGGTTGGTGAGGAGGGAGGGAGAATGGGATTAAGGGGCATTATAGTTAGCAATCACAATATAGGTAGGTCATGGGAAAGGCAGTACAGCACGGAGAAGACAAGTAATGACTCTGTAGCATCTTACTACACTAATAGTGACTGTAATGAGGTGGGTGGTGAGGACTTGATAATATGGGTGTGTGTTGAAAATCATAATGTTGTTCGTGTGAAACCTTCCTAAGATTGTATATCAATGATACCTTAATAAAAAAAAACCTTCAAAAAACCCCCAAAAAACATAGCTCCATGAATCTCTACAGATCTTGAAGCTGTCCTAGCATTTTAGATTTCAGTAGAATCTGAAATTTAGAACTGGAAAGGATCATAGAGATAATCAAATCAGGCATTCGTTCCACTTAATGCTGCACCTATGGGAATGACTTGTGTATGTTATCACAGGTCTGTGAACGTCCTGTGGTTGTATGCAATTTGCCGTGTATATGCACATGTGAATTTTTCTACGGTAAGCATCTGCAACTTAACTGGATTTTCAAAAGGATCTCTGGCTCAATAAATGGTAAAGATCCTGTGATCTAACCATATCATAACATTTTACAGAGGAGACAACTGAGACTCAGAGAATATATAACAGAGATGATTTACTCATATATTTGTCTTTACAGTGATGATCCTGAGTCAACAGGAACATATTAATTAGGTTCAGTGTGGTCTACTTTATAAAAAGGGAAATAAGATTGTATGGAAATATCTAATATAGTCAGGAAATACTTTTATCCCAGATGGTCAAAAGAAACATTAAAAAAATTGAGGTGAAATTCATATAACTTTAAGTTAGTAATTTTAAAGTAAGCATTTCATTAGTATTTAGTACATTCACAGTTTTGTGCAACTACCATCTCTAAGTTCCAAAGCATTTTACTTACACCAGAAGCAAATCCTTTACCCATTAGGCAGTTGCTGTCTCTTCTGCCCATCCCCCTTCCCCTGATAACCACTAGTCTGTGTTCTTTGTAGATTTGCCTATTCTGGATATTTCATATAAACAGGATCATATAATATACAACCTTTTGTGTCTGGCTTTTTTCACTTAGCATAATGTTTTTGAGATTTATCCACATGGTAATATGTATTAGTACTTCATTATTTTTATAGCTGAATAATATTGTGCGTGTTTATCTGTTGATGGACATTTGGGCTGTTCTTACCTTTTCGCTTTTGTGAATAGTGCTGCTGTGAACATGCCTGTAGATGTACTTTGGGTACCTGGTTTCATTTCTTGTGGGTATATACCTAGGAGTGAAATTGCTTGGTCTTATGGTAATTCTGCATTTAACTTTGAGGAACTGCCACGTATTTTCCACAGTGGCTGAACCATTTTACATCTCCGTTAGCAGTGCACAAATGTTCCAGTTTGTCCATATCCATTTCAGCAGTAATTTTCTGTTAAAATTTTTAAAAATTATTATAAGCCATCCTAATGGGTGTGAAGTGCTGCCCTCTTGGTGGTTTTGATTTGCATTTCCCTAGTGTCTAATGGCGTTGAGCATCTTTTCATTTGTGTATTGGTCATTGATGTATCCTCTTTGGAAAAATGTAAAATAAAAATTTGATTCTCCAAAAGGTGTGCTTAAATTACCAAGGAAAATCTTTGAAGATACAAAATATTTGGTGTTACTATATAGTTAAGTACCAAACTGTTTGGTACAAATTCAAAGTACTATGGGTAATTAAAAAAAGGAGATAATAGTGAGACTAGTTTAAATTTTGAGGTTAAGACCCCTTCTAACATTATATAATTATACAGTGATAACATTATACATTATAATACAGATACAGAAATTTGGAGACTTTTCTTCAAATATTTGAATATTGTCTTTTGACTTGGCATTGAAAAATTCCTATTCAATTTTATGCATAAAAAACACAAATTTTAAAGTTTCTATGTATACTAAATTACTTGATTTTAGATGACTTATATAAAAACATACATTATTTTTTTGATCTCTTGAAAAAATTTGTTGAGATACATAAAATGCACAAATCTTAGTGTGCAGCTTGATAAATTTTGATATCTGTATACAGTCATGTAACCATCACCCAGATCAAGATATCAAACATTCTCACTAATTTTTTTTCTCTTCACTTAGTTCATCCATACCCCCACTCCTGTCCCCTAGGGCAACCACCCATTTGTTCTATGAGTCTATTTCTTTTTCTATGAGTCTCTTTCTAGTTCTGTATTATGAGTCTATTTCTGTTTTGTTTGCTTTAGATTCCACATATCTGATATCAACATTAAATAGACAATAAAAATAACCAAGTGAAAATAGCGGTAGGATAACAAGATGAGTCTTCTAGTTAAAATAGTCTGAAAGAATCCATGATAGTCACTATTGTTTAAAGCTTCTTTGAAGTATAATTGATATACAAATGATTACACCTATTTAGTGTATACATTTTGATGAGTTTGGACAAGAGCATACACTGGGGATACCATCATCACAGTCAAGATACTAAACATGTCCATCACTTCAGAATTTCTCAGTGTTCTTTGGGTTTTTTTTGTTTGTTTTTGTGGTAAGAATTTAACAACATGAGAACTATCCTCTTAACATTTTCATGATAGTCACTATTGAAAGAAGTGGACTGAAAATCTTTCAGTTCTAACTTGCTGTTTTTCAAAGTAAGAAGAGAAATACTCACTATAATCATCACAGTGCTCATTCCATGAGAAGTCTTAGATAAAATAATTAAATAATCAGAAAAGGGTGGTTGTATATTGGAAATTAGTACAATAAATCAAATAGAACACAACTGAGTGGCTTCCTCCATTAATGCAAGCTGAAGGTATAGGTGTACCTTGGAGAAGAATGTTTTATTCTCCATTTGTTGAATGGAGTGCTGTATGTGAATTAGGTTAAGTAGTTTGAGAGTTGTTTTAAGTTTCTGTATACCTATTGATTTTCTGTACTTTGTTAACTATAGAGAGGAATGTAGAAATGTCAACTATAATTATTAATTTATCTATTTTTCTTTTCACTTTTGTTAGTTTTGCTTCATATATTTTGAAGCTTTGCATACATTTTTAGGATTGTTGTGTGTACTTGATGAACTGCCCTTTTCTTATTGTGTAATATTCCTTTTTATTTTTGGTAATATTCCTTGCTCTGAAAGGTCCTTTGGTATTATAGCCACTCTAGCATTCTTTAAACAATTGTGGTAAAATAAATAAAATGTACCATAACATAAGATGTACCATTTTTAAGTATATAATTCATAGCAGTAGGTGCATTCACAGTGTTGTATGAACATTGCCACTATTCATCTCCAAAACTTTTTATCATCCCAAACAGAAATGAGGTACCCATTAAACAGTTCCCATTCTCTCTTCCCCCCAATCCCTGGTAACCACTGTTCTACTTTTTATCTCTATGAATTTGCCTATTCTAGGTACTGCATATAAGTGAAATCATACAGAATTTGTCCTTTTGTGTCTGGCTTATTTCATTAGCATAATGTTTTCATGGCTCACTCATGTTGTTGCCATGTCTCAGAATTTCATTCCTTTTTAAAAGGCTGGATAATACTCCATATCTCCATATTGCATATGTGTGCGTGTACACACACACACACATTCACAAATGTGTTTATCCATTTGTCTGTTTGATAGACATTTGTGGTGTTTCCACCCATTTGGCTGATGTGAATAATATTGCTACAAACATTGGTATACAAGTATATCTTTGAGTCCCTGCTTTCAATTCTTTCAGGTACCTAGGGCTACTGTAGTATTCTTAAACTTAGTGTCTGCATAGTATTATCTTTTTCTGTCCTTTTACTTTTAACCTAGTTTTGTCTTTATATTCAAAGTGAGTTTCTTGTTGACAACTTTTTTTACTCCATTTTTAAAAACGGTCTTGTTTATTTGTTCATTCTATCGCTGCCTTTTACTTGGTGTGTTCTTAGAACATTTACATTTAATGAAAACAACAACGTGGCTGGGTTTAAATGTTCTGTCTTGATGTTTTCTGTTTGTCCCAACTTTTGGTTGTTCCTTTTGTCCTTTTTCCCTGCCTTTGTTTGGATCAAATACATTCATCCAATTTTATCCCCACTTCTGGCTTAACAAGTCATAATTTTGTTAAGTTATTCTAGGGTCATAGTAGCCTGTGGGATTAATGGGATTAATACCCAAATCAAGTAGAATAGAAGTCAAATGTACAAATACATATGACTTGATTATTTTTCCTACAACTCTTGATGTGTGATCAAAAACAGAATGATTAGAGCCAAAACAGTTCCTACAACTTGTGACCACCCTCACATGGTTTTGGTATCCTTGAGCATCTAGGGCTAGACTCAAGGTCAGATAATGATTGTGTGTTGATCATGTGTTGAACCCTCTACTCAGACTTCTTTAGATGTTTAAGTTCATTTGCTCAATTAATGTGAGGAGTGCTTTTTCGGCATTACTCTTGTGCTGCAATGCCTTGAGCCCCCTGGTTGGTACTTTCAGATCTTCAGCATTCCGTCACGTTCCCTCCAAATCTGTGGGTCAGAGGCAGGGTGGAGCCGACGGTAGCTCTCTTTAACTTACCAATATTTCACCATCAAATAATATCTTACCCCTTGGGATATAATGCAAGAACCTTACAATGACATTCTTCTATTTTCCCCTCTTATCTTCTGTGCTCTTGTTGTCATACCTTGTTTTGTATGTATGTTAAAAACTACACATTACATTGTTATTATTTTTGCTTTAAAACAGTCCATTATATTTTAAAATAATGAAGTTATTTTTTAAAGTCTTTTACATTTATACCATATATTTACCTTTTTTATTGCTCTCCATTCCTTTGTGTAGATCACAACTTCAAATTTGGTACTACTTTTTGTGTGTTTGAAGAGCTTTTAACATTTCTTGAAGTGTAGATCTGCTGTTAATGAGTTCTGACAGATTTTGTCAGAAAAAGTCTTTATTTCACATTAATTAAGAGAAACTTTTTTGTTTGAAATAATTGCAGATTCATGTGCAGTCATGAGATGTAATGCAGAGAGATCTGTTACCCCAGTGGTAACATCTTGCATAACTATACTACAGTATCACCAGTAGGAAATTGACACTGATACAATCCACTTGACCTCCTTCATATTTCATCAGTTGTACCTACATTCCTTTGTGTTTGTATGTATATTTAGTTATTTGTAGTTTTGTCATGTGTAGATGAGTATGATGACAACCACAGTCAAGATACAGAATAGTATCCCAAGGTTCCCTTGTGCTACCCTTTATTATCACAGCCACCTCTTTCCCTTAGCTACCTCAACCTCTGGAAACTACTCATCTGTTCTTTATAATTTTGATGTTTATGGAATGTATGGAATTATATGGTGTATAAGTTTTTGAAATAGACATTTTTTCACTTCACATGATTCACTTGAGATTCATCAAAGTTGTATGTACCAATAGATTGTTGCTTCTTATTGCTGGGTACCACACTTTGTTTAATCATTCACCTGTTGAAGGATATTTGGGTATTTCCCAGTTGTTTGCAATTACAAATAAAGTACACATATACAAATGGTATATAGGTTTTTTTTCTTTTTTTTAAATATAATTTATTTTATTATCATTAATTTACAATTACATGTGCAATATTACGATTATTAAACTACCCCTTCATCAGGTCCCCCCCACCAACCCCATTGCAGTCACTGTCCATCAGTGTAGTGAGATGCTATAGAATCACTACTTGTCTTCTCTGAGTTGTACTACCCTCCCCGTGCCCCCCGAACATTACCTCTGCTAATCGTAATGCCCCTTTTTCCCTCTTATCCCTCCTTTCCCGCCCATTTTTCCCAGTCCCTTTCCCTTTGGTAACTATTAGTCCGTTCTTGGGTTCTTTGAGTCTCCTGCTGTTTTGTTCCTTCAGTTTTCTTTGTTCTTATACTCCACATATGAGTGAAATCATTTGATACTTGTCTTTTTCGGCTTGGCTTATTTCACTGGGCATAATACCCTCTAGCTCCATCCATGTTGTTGCAAATGGTAGGATTTGTTTTCTTCTTATGGCTGCATAATATTCCATTGTGTATATGTACCACATCTTCTTTATCCATTCATCTACTGATGGACACTTAGGTTGCTTCCATTTCTTGGCTATTGCAAATAGTGCTGTAATAAACATAGGGGTGCATCTGTCCTTTTCAAATTGGGCTGCTGCATTCTTAGGGTAAATTCCTAGGAGTGGAATTCCTGGGTCAAATGGTATTTCTATTTTGAGTTTTTAGAGGAACCTCCATACTGCTTTCCACAATGGTTGAACTAATTTGCAGTCCCACCAGCAGTGTAGGAGGGTTCCCTTTTCTCTACATCCTTGCCAACATTTGTTGTTGTTTGTGTTTTGGATGTTGTCCATCCTCACTAGTGTGAGGTGATATCTCATTGTGGTTTTAATCTGCATTTCTCTGATGATTAGTGATGTGGAGCATCTTTTCTGTGCCTGTTGGCCATCTGAAATTCTTCTTTGGAGAAGTGTCTATTCATGTCCTCTGCCCATTTCTTAATTGGATTATTTGCTTTCTGTTTGTTAAGGTGCATGAGTTCTTTATATATTTTGGATGTCAACCTTTATCAGATACGTTTTTTATGAATATATTCTCCCATACTGTAGGATGTCTTTTTGTTCTACTGATGGTGTCCTTTGCTGTACAGAAGCTTTTCAGCTTGATATAGTCCCACTTGTTCATTTTTGCTTTTGTTTCCCTTGCCCGGGAGATATGTTCATGAAGAAGTTGCTCATGTTTATGTCCAAGAGATTTTTGCCTATGTTTTTTTCTAAGAGTTTTATGGTTTCATGACTTACATTCAAGTCTTTGATCCACCTTGAGTTTACCTTTGTGTATGGGGCTAGACAGTAGTCCAGTTTCATTCTCTTACGTAGCTGTCCAGTTTTTCCAACACCAGCTGCTGAAGAGGCTGTCATCTCCCCATTGTATATCCAAGGCACTTTTATCAAATATTAATTGACTGTATATGTTTGGGTTAATGTTTGGATTTTCTATTCTGTTCCACTGGTCTGTGGGTCTGTTTTTGTGCCAATACCAAATTGTCTTGACTACTGTGGCTTTGTAGTAGAGCTTGAAGTCAGGGAGTGTAATTCCCCCTGTTTTATTCCTCCTTCTCAGGATTGCTTTGGCTATTCGGGGTCTTTTGTGGTTCCATATGAATTTTAGAATTATTTGTTCCAGTTCATTGAAGAAAGCTGTTGGTAGTTTGATAGGGATTGCATTGAATCTGTAGATTGCTTTAGGTAGTATAGCCATTTTGACAATATTTATTCTTCCTAGCCAAGAGCATGGGATGCATTTCCATTTGTTAGTGTTCTCTTTAATTTCTCTTAGGAGTGTCTTGTAGTTTTCAGAGTACAGGTCTTTCACTTCCTTCGTTAGGTTTATTCCTAGGTATTTTATTCTTTTTGATGCAATTGTGAATGGAATTGTTTTTCTGATTTCTCTTTCTGTTAGTTCATCATTAGTGTATAGGAAAGCAACAGATTTCTGTGTGTTAATTTTGTATCCTGCAACTTTGCTGAATTCAGATATTAGTTCTAGTAGTTTTGGAATGGAATCTTTAGGGTTTTTTATGTACAGTATCATGTCATCTGCAAATAGTGACAATTTGACTTCTTCTTTACCAATCTGGCTGCCTTGTATGTCTTTGTTTTGTCTGATTGCTGTGGCTAGGACCTCCAGTACTATGTTGAATAACAGTGGAGAGAGTGGGCATCCTTGTCTTGTTCCCGATCTTAGATGAAAAGCTTTCAGCGTCTCGCCGTTAAGTATGATGTTAGCTGTGGGTTTGTCATATATAGCCTTTATGATGTTGAGGTACTTGCCGTCTATACCCATTTTGTTGAGAGTTTTAATCAGGAATGGATGCTGAATTTTGTCAAATGCTTTTTCAGCATCTATGGAGATGATCATGTGGTTTTTGTTCTTCTTTTTGTTGATGTGGTGGATGATGTTGATGGATTTTCGAATGTTGTACCATCCTTGCATCCCTGGGATGAATCCCACTTGATCATGGTGTATGATCCTCTTGATGTATTTTTGAATTCGGTTTGCTAATATTTTGTTGAGTATTTTTGCATCTACGTTCATCAGGGATATTGGTCTGTAATTTTCTTTTTTGGTGAGGTCTTTGCCCGGTTTTGGTATTAGAGTGATGCTGGCTTCATAGAATGAGTTTGGAAGTATTCCCTCCTCTTCTATTTTTTGGAAAACTTTAAGGAGAATTGGTGTTATTTCTTCTCTATATGTCTGGTAGAATTCAGAGGTGAATCCATCAGGCCCAGGGGTTTTGTTCTTGGGTAGTTTTTTGATTACCAATTCGATTTCGTCACTGGTGATTGGTCTGTTTAGTTTTTCTGTTTCTTGCTTGGTCAGTCTTGGAAGGTTGTATTTTTCTAAGAAGTTGTCCATTTCTTCTATGTTTTCCAGCTTGTTAGCATATAGATTCTCATAATATTCTCTTATGATTCTTTGTATTTCTGTGGGGTCCGTCGTGATTTTTCCTTTCTCATTTCTGATTGTGTTTATGTGTGTAGATTCTCTTTTTCTCTTAATGAGTCTGGCTAGGGGTTTATCTATTTTGTTTATTTTTTCAAAGAACCAGCTCTTGGTTTTATTGATTTTTTCTATTGTTTTATTCTTCTCAATTTTATTTATTTCTTCTCTAATCTTTATTATGTCCCTCCTTCTGGTGACTTTGGGCCTCATTTGTTCTTCTTTTTCCAATTTCAGTAATTGTGTCTTTAGACTATTCATTTGGGAATGTTCTTCCTTCTTTAAATAGGCCTGGATTGCAATATACTTTCCTCTTAGAACTGCCTTTGCTGCGTCCCACAGAAGTTGTGGCTTTGTGTTGTTGTTGTCATTAGTCTCCATATATTCTTTGATTTCTGTTTTGATTTGGTCGTTAACCCATTGATTAATTAGGAGAGTGTTGTTAAGTCTCCATGTATTTGTGAGCCTTTTTGATTTCTTTCTAAAATTTATCTCTAGTTTTATACCTTGGTGATCTGAGAAGTTGGTTGGTAGGATTTCAATATTTTTGAAATTACTGAGGTTCTTTTTGTGGCCTAGTATGTGGTGTATTCTGGAAAATGTTCCATGTGCACTTGAGAAGAATGTGTATCCTGTTGCTTTTGTGTGTAGAGTTCTGTAGATGTCTGTTAGGTCCATCTGTTCTAGTGTGTTGTTCAGTGCCTCTGTGTCTTTACTTATTTTCTGTCTGGTCTGATCTGTCCTCTGGAATGAGTGGTGTGTTGAAGTCTCCTAAGATGAATGCATTGCTGTCTATTTCCTCCTTTAATTCTGTTAGTATTTGTCTCACATATGCCGGCGCTCCTGTGTTGGGTGCATATATATTTATAATGGTTATATCTTCTTGTTGGACTGACCCCTTTATCATTATGTAATGTCCTTCTTTATCTTTTGCTACTTTCTTCGTTTTGAAGTCTATTTTGTCTGATACAAGTACTGCAACACCTGCTTTTTTCTCTTTGTTGTTTGCATGAAATATCTTTTTCCATCCCTTCACTTTTAGTCTGTGTATATCTTTGGATTTGAGGTGAGTTTCTTGTAGGCAGCATATAGATGGGTCTTGCTTTTTTATCCATTCTGTTACTCTGTGTCTTTTGATTGGTGCATTCAGTCCATTTACATTTAGGGTGATTATTGATAGGTATGTACTTATTGCCATTGCTGGCTTTAGATTCATGGTTACCAAGGGTTCAAGGGTTGCTTCTTTACTATCTAACAATCTAACTTAACTTTCTGGTTAAGTTTTTGTAAACACAGTCTGATGTTTCTTTCTTTCTCTCCCTTCTTATTCCTCCTCCTCCATTCTTTCTATAATAGGTGTTTTATTCTTTGCCTTTAGTTGGTATTTGGATGGTCTGCTTTCTTCACTATGATTTTATTTTCTCTGGTGACATCTTTTTAGCCTTGGGTGTGCTTCCCTCTAGAGCAGTCCATTTAAGATATCCTGTAGTGGTGGTTTATGAGAGACAAACTCTCTTAACTTTCGTTTATCTGGAAATTGTTTAATCCCTCCATCATATTTAAATGATAATCGTGCTGGATACATTATTCTTGGTTCGAGGCCCTTCTGTTTCATAACGTTAAATATATCATGCCATTCTCTTCTGGCCTGTAAGGTTTCTGTTGAGAAGTCTGATGATAGTCTGATGGGTTTTCCTTTGTAGGTGATCTTTTTTCTCTCTCTAGCTGCCTTTAATACCCTGTCTTTATCTTTGATCTTTGCCATCTTAATTATTATGTGTCTTGGTGTTGTCTTCCTTGGGTCCCTTGTGTTGGGAGATCTATGAGCTTCGGTGGACTGCGAGACTACTTCCTTCCCCAGCGAGGGAAAGTTTTCAGCAATTATTTCTTCAAAGACACTTTCTATCCCTTTTTCTCTCTCTTCTTCCTCTGGTACTCCTATAATGCGAATATTGTTCCGTTTGGATTGGTCACACAGTTCTCTTAATATTCTTTCATTCCTAGAAATCCTTTTATCTCTCTCTGCCTCAGCTGCTCTGTACTCCTGTTCTCTATTTTCTATTCCATTAACAGTCTCTTGCATCTCATCCATTCTGCTGTTAAGCCCATCCATCGCTTGTCTGATTCTTGCATTGTCTTTCCTCAGTTCCCTCACTTCCTCCCTCAGCTCTTGCACATTTCTCTGTAGGTCCATCAGCATGGTTATGACTTTTATTCTGAATTCTTTTTCAGGAACACTGTGCATTTCCACCCCTTCAGAGTCCCTCTCTGGGGTTGTCTGGTTGATTTTGGTCTGAACCATATTCCTCTGTCTTTTTATGGCTGTAGAATTGGTCACTGATAGTTGCCACGTGTGTCAGCTGGGCTCTTTAAGACTTTAAAAAGAGAAGAAAAAAAAAGGGGAAAAAAAGAAGAAAAAAAAGAAGAAAGAAAGAAAGAAAAAAAGAATAAAGAAGGAAAAGAAAAAACAAAACAAAACAAAAAAAACAAAAGAAATGCCCACTGGACGTAGATTCTGTGGGAATGCTGTAGGTGGCGCTATTGCCCCACTATTCCAGAGCTGTGACTGCGCCACTCCGCAGGGCCCTTTATCGCTCTGGCAGGGGTGGGAACGAATAGGAGGCTGTTGATCACAGTGAGAAGTGTAAGTATGGCTACGCTTCCTCAGTCACCAGCTAAGGCGTCTGGAACTCCACTGGACTCCCAGCCTGCTGGGCTGAGTGTGCTGGGGCGATCCGGGTCCTCCGCTGGGCTCCTGTCTCTTTAAGACCGCTGAAGAAAGCGCGCGCTTTTTTTTTTTCCTTCCCGGGAGCCGGCTGCAAGCACCCTGGCGTGTTCCCCGCTCAGATCCTGCCCCTCTTGTCTCTCCAGTCTCCGCTGCAGTGCGCGATGTGGGTCAGCGCTCCCCGCGCAGATCACCGGGGCTGGCTCCTTCGCGGGGTGTGCTTACACTCCCTCCCGGCTCTGAATCCTCTCCTCCTGCCGGTGTGCTGGGGTGGGGGAGTGCTCGGGTTCCGTCGGGTCGCGGCTCTGGATCTTACCTGCCTCTTGGGGTGCTAGTGTTGGGAGGAGATTTCTGCCGCCCTGCTCACGCCGCCATCTTCCCGGAAGTCCTACTTTGTTCTTATACTCCACATATGAGTGAAATCATTTGATACTTGTCTTTTCCCGCCTGGCTTATTTCACTGAGCATAATACCCTCTAGCTCCATCCATGTTGTTGCAGACGTCTGGATTTGTTTTCTTCTTATGGCTGAATAATATTCCATTGTGTATATATGTACCACATCTTCTTTATCCATTCATCTACTGATGGACACTTAGGTTGCTTCCATTTCTTGGCTATTGTAAATACTGCTGCGATAAACATAGGGGTGCATATGTCTTTTTGAAACTGGGCTCCTGCATTCTTAGGGTACATTCGTAGGAATGGGATTCCTGGGTCAAATCGTATTTCTATTTTTAGTTTTTTGAGGAACCTCCATACTACTTTCCACAATGGTTGAAATAATTTGCATTCCTACCAGCAGTGTAGGAGGGTTCCACTTTCTCCACATCCTCGCCAACATTTGTTGTTGTTTGTGTTTTGGATGTTGGCCGTCCTTACTGGTGTGAGGTGATATCACATTGTGGTTTTAATTTGCATTTTTCTGATGATTAGGGATGTGGAGCATCTTTTCATGTGCCTGTTGGCCATCTGAATTTCTTCTTTGGAGAAGTGTCTATTCATATCCTCTGCCCATTTTTTAATTGGATTATTTGCTTTTTGTTTGTTGAGATGCATGTGTTCTTTATATATTTTGGATGTCAGCCCCTTATCGGAGTTGTCATTTATGAATATATTCTCCCGTACTGTAGGATGTCTTTTTGTTCAACTGATGGTGTCCTTTGATGTACAGAAGGTTTTCAGTTTGATATAGTCCCACTTGTTCATTTTTGCTTTTGTTTCCCTTGCCTAGTGAGATATGTTCATGAAGAAGTTGCTCATGTTTATGTCCAAGAGATTTTTGCCTAAGTTTTTTTCTAAGAGTTTTATGGTTTCATGACTTACATTCAGGTCATTGATCCATTTTGAGTTTACTTTTGTGTATGGGTTTAGACAGTAATCCAGTTTCATTCTCTTACATGTAGCTGTCCTGTTTTGTCAACACCAGCTGTTGAAGAGGCTGTCATTTCCCCTTTGTATATCCATGGCTCCTTTATCATATATTAATTGACCGTATATGTTTGGCTTAATGTCTGGACTCTCTATTCTGTTCCACTGGTCTGTGGGTCTGTTCTTGTGCCAGTACCAGATTGTGTTGATTACTGTGGCTTTGTAGTAGAGCTTAAAGTCTGGGAGCATTAATTCCCCCTGTTATATTCTTCCTTCTCAGGATTTTTTTGGCTGTTCGGGGTCTTTTGTGGTTCCATATCAATTTTAGAAGTATTTGCTATAGTTCTTTGAAGAATGCTGTTGGTATTTTGATAGGGATTGCGTTGAATCTGTAGATTGCTTTAGGTAGTATAGCCATTTTGACAATATTTATTATTCCTAGCCAAGAGCATGGGATGAAATTCCATTTGTTAGTGTCCTCTTTAAATTCTCTTAGGAGTGTCTTGTAGTTTTCAGGGTATAGGTCTTTCACTTCCTTGGTTAGGTTTATTCCTAAGTATTTTATTCTTTTTGATGCAATTGTGAATGGAATTGTTTTCCTGATTTTTCTTTGTTAGCTCATCGTTAGTGTATAGGAAAGCAACAGATTTCTGTGTATTAATTTTGTATCCTGCAACTTTGCTAAATTCAGATATTAGTTCTAGTAGTTTTGGTCTGTTTAGGTTTTCTTTTTCTTCTTTGGTCAGTCTTGGAAGGTTGTATTTTTCTAAGAAGTTGTCCATTTCTTCTAGGTTTTCCAGTTGTTAGCATATAGATTTTCACAGTATTCTCTAATAATTCTTTGTATTTCTGTGGGGTCTGTTGTGATTTTTCCTTTCAAATTTCTGATTCTATTTATGTGTGTAGATTCTCTTTTTCTCTTAATAAGTCTGGCTAGGGGTGTATCTATTTTGTTTATTTTTTGAAAGAACCAGCTCTTGGTTTCATTGATTTTTTTCTATTGTTTTATTCTTCTCAATTTTATTTATTTCTTCTCTTATCTTTATTATGTCCCTCCTTCTGGTGATTTTGAGCATTTGTTCTTTTTCCAATTTCAATAATTGTGACTTTAGACTATTCATTTGGGAATGTTCTTCCTTCTTTAAATAGGCCTGGATTGCAATATACTTTCCTCTTAGATCTGCCTTTGTTATGTCCCACAGAAGTTATGGCTTTGTGCTGTTGTTGTCAGTTGTCTCCATATATTGTTTGATCTCTGTTTTAATTTGGTCATTGATCCATTGAATATTTAGGAGCATGTTGTTAAGGCTCCATGTATTTGTGAGCCTTTTTCTTTTCTTTGTACAATTTATTTCTAGTTTTATTCCTTTGTGTCCTGGGAAGTTGGTAGATTTTCAATATTTTTGAATTTACTGAGGTTCTTTTTGTGGCCTAGTATGTGGTCTATTCTGGAAAATGTTGCATGTGCACTTGAGAAGAATGTATATCCTGCTGCTTTTGGATGTAGAGTTCTGTAGATGTCTTTTAGGTCCATCTGTTCTAGTGTGTTGTTCAGTGCCTCAGTGTCTTTACTTATTTTCTGTCTGGTTGATTTGTCCTTTGGTGTGAGTGGTGTGTTGAAGTCTCCTAAAATGAATGCATTGCTTTCTATTCCTACTTTACTTCTGTTAGTATTTGTTTTACCTGTTTGGCGCTCCTGTGTTGGGTGAATATATATTTATAATGGTTATATCCTCTTATTGGACTGACTCCTTTATCATTATGTAATGTCTTTCTTTATCTCTTGCTACTTTCTTTGTTTTCAAGTCTATTTTGTCTGATATAAGTACTGCAGCACCTGCTTTTTTTCTGCCTGTTGTTTGAATGAAATATCTTTTTCCATCCCTTCACTTTTAGTCTGCGTATATCTTTGGGTTTGAGGTGAGTCTCTTGTAAGCAGCATATAGGTGGGTCTTGCTTTTTTACCCATTCTATTACTCTATGTCTTTTGATTGGTGCATTCAGCCCATTTACATTTAGGGTCATTATCGGTAGATATGTACTAATTGCCATTGCCAGCTTTAGATTCGTGGTTACCAAAGGTTCAAGGGTAGCTTCTTTGCTATCTAACAGTCTCACTTAACTCTCTTGTTAAGCTATTAGAAACATGGTCTGATGATTCTTTTCTTTATATGCTAGGTGTTTTATTATGTACTCTTTTATGTTTCGTTTGACTTTTTGTGTATAGTTGATTTTATTTTTTGCCTTTAGTTAGTATTTGGATGGTCTACTTTCTTTGCTATGATTTTATTTTATCTGGTGACATCTTTTTAGCCTTTGTAGTGCTTCCATCTAGAGAAGTCTCTTTAAGATATCCTGTAGAGGTGGTTTGTGGGAGGCAAATTCCCTCAACTTTCGCTTGTCTGGGAATTGTTTAATCCCTCCCTCTAATTTAAATGGTAATCATGCTGGATACAGTATTCTTGGTTCAAGGCCCTTCTGTTTCTTTGCCTTAAATATATCATGCCATTCTCTTCTGTCCTGTAAGGTTTCTGTTGAGAAGTCTGATGATAGTCTGATGGGTTTTCCTTTGTATGTGATCTTTTTTCTCTCTCTGGCTGCCTTTAATACTCTGTCCTTGTCTTTGATCTTTGCCATTTTAATTATTATATGTGTTGGTGTTGTCTTCCCTGGGTCCCTTGTGTTGGGAGATCTGTGGGCTTCCATGGTCCGAGAAACTATTTCCTTTCCCAGCTTGGGGAAGTTCTCCTCAATTATGTCTTCAAAGATACTTTCTGTCCCTTTTTCTCTCTCTTCTTCTTCTGGTACTCTTATAATGTGAATATTGTTCCTTTTCGATTGGTCACACAGTTCTCTTAATAGTCTTTCATTCCTAGAGATCCTTTTATCTCTCTCTGCCTCAGCTTCTCTGTACTCCTGTTCTCTGATTTCTATTTCATTAACTGTCTCTTGCGCCTTGTCCAGTCTGCTCTTGAGCCTGTCAATTGATTGTCTCGAGTCCATCAGTCAATTGTTTCATTTCTGTAATGTCTCTCCTGACTTCCTCCCTTACCTCTTGCATATTTCTCTGTAGGTCCATCAGCATGGTTATGATTTATATTCTGAATTCTTTTTCAGGAAGATTGTTTAGATCTATCCCACCAGGCCCTGTCTCTGGGGTTGTCTGTGTGTGTCTTGACTGGACCATATTCTTCTGTCTTTTCATGGTGGTAGAAGTGGTCGCAGGCAGGTGCCATGTGTGTCAGCTGGGAAACAAAGTCCCTTCCTGCTTGTTCTCCTTGCCCTTCTCCACAGCCTGTGCTGGTTACCCGCACACTGGGGGGCAGTCTCTGGGATAATCCCCTGAGCTGTCGTGTGGGTGGCCACCCTCAGGCTAGCCTAGAGCACTGCGGGGGTTTTCAGCCATGCCAGGTGCGTTCTGCGCCGCTTGGTGCCTTCCTGACCTTGCTCTCTGTTCTGTGGCCCTTCCCAGTTAGCTGCACACCCGCCGGGAGGAGACTGTGTGTGGTTGTTGTGGTCTGGGCCGGTCTCCCGCTGACCCGCAGCTGTAGTGGATCCACCGGAGTGTTTGCGGCGTCAGCCAGGGGGAACGAATGGCAGGCTGCTTATTGCCATGAGGGGCTTCGGCAGGGTTGCTTTACCTGGTAGCCAGTTAGGGGGCCCGAAATTCCTCAAGATTCCCAGCCTGCTGGGCTGAGTGCGCTGGGACAATTTTGTTCCACTATTGGGCCCTTGTCCCTTTAAGACTTTTAAAAGAGTGCCTGCTTTTCTTTTGTCTCGGGGAGCCGGCTGTGGGGACCCGTTTGCAGTGTCTGTCTCGGATCCTGCCCTTCCGTTTCTCTAATCCAATCGATGTGTGTCTGTGCTCCCGGTGCAGATCACCAGGGCTGGTTATTTAGCCGGCCTGTGCTTCCACTCCCTCCCCACTCTGATTCTTTTCCTCCCACCGGTGAGCTGGGGTGGGGGAGTGCTCGGGTCCCACCGGGTCACGGCTTTGTATCTTACCCTTTTTGTGAGGTGCTGAGTTCTTACCGATGTAGCTGTAGCCTGGCTGTTGTACTGTATCTTCTGGTCCGTCTTTTAGGAATAGTTGTATTTGTTGTATTTTCACAAGTATATATGGTTTTGGGAGGAGATTTCCACCGCCCTGCTCATGCCGCCATCTTCTTTTTCTTTTCCTCAGGTTTTTTTTTTTTTGAGTTTCTTAAATCTGTTGGGCTATAGTTTCCATCAAAATTAATTAATTTTTCGTCATTATTCTCAATTCTTTTATTCCACCCTCTCATGTGGTACACCAAATGTACATATGTTAAATCATTTAATATTGTCCCACAGTTACTGTGATTCTGCACATTTATAAAATTCTTTTTTCTATCTGTTATTTAGTTCTTATTTTCAATATCTCAATATTAATGGATCTTTAAAAATTTCTGTATCTTTTCTCATGCAGTGTCATATATGGTATTAGTCCCATTTAGTCCATTCATTTTTGAACTGTATTTTCATCTTTTGAAGTTCCATTAAAATTTTTTTTCTCCTTGTTATGTATGTTCTTATTTAAATAATTGAAGATATTAGAATAAGTAACTTAATGCCCTTTTCTGTGAATTTCTCTTTCATTATGAGGTCTGTTTTTGTTTACCAATTCTGCTGGTTATGGCTGACATTTCCTGTTTTTTGGCATGTGTTAATATTTGATGAAGTGTAATATGTTGTCAGTTTTACTTTTTGTGTGCTGCATTTTTTCATCTGTCTTTAAAGAGTGTCACACTTTGTTTCATGACAGTTAAATCTTGTTGGATAAGCCTGATCCTTCTAGGGCTTTTTAAAGCTTTGTTACGGTGAGTTTAGAGTAGCCTTTATGATAGGGCTAATTTAGCACTACAATTAAGGTATGGCCCTTTGGAGTTTCTACTGAATGCTCCAGGTCTTCAGCAAGGATTCTCCACTGTGATTGAGTTGGAACTCAGACAGCTTTCAGTCTTGTATGACCTCTGGGGATTCTGCTCTCTAATAGTAGTTCTTTGACCAGCCTTGGGGAGTTTCACCATATGTATGTGCAGCTTATTATTAAATTAGATACTTGAAGATATCTTAGGAACAGTTAAAGAATTCTTTCCCTAGAAAGCCCACTTTCTCTATTTGGCTTGACCTTCCTGAACTCTGACCTCTGTCCTCTCAGCTCAGAGAGACTGCTCTATTTACTTGGAATCCCTTTCCCTGTAGTGTGTTCTAGAAAGTGTTTCCAGGTAGAAAGCCAGGAACCATAGAACTTACCTTGTTTGTTTCACTGCTTTCAGAGATTGTAGTCAAGTGTTGCCTCTTGTTCAGTGTCTAAAAAGGAATTTTTCATTTTTACAGTTTTTAAGGTGTTTTCTTACAAGAAGGTGAATCTTGTCCCATTTATTCAAACATTACTCTGAAGCAGACGCCAATCTCAAATCAGTGTACACCAAGTTCCAGAAACATTTTGGTTTAAAATTTGTTATAGTATTATGGCCAATATTGTGGTAGGATTATTGAATTAATTGTGACAGCATATACTTAATGCATTTCTACACCCTCTTTGGCCTTTTGGAAGAGTTAGTGAGGCCAGTGGAAGAAGGTAACCCATATAGAAATAAGTGAATGTAGAATATGCAATAAAAGATAAAAAAGTGGCATGAGGATTTTTTCCTACAATATTCTACTGGGTTAGTGGAATCTGTAAGAATTTACATCCAAGGGAACAAACAGTTGAAGTAGATTTAGAAGGGTGGATAAGATTTACAGGCAGAGATGGTGTTTGATGGACAGCATTCCAAGTGGAGAGAGTAGCACCAATAAATAAATGTAATGCCATTGGTAAGAAATAAGTTCAGAAATGTAGGTTAGACCTGAATGGGGAGAACCCTGAAAAGTCAACTTGGAGAAGATTGTGATAATGACAACTTGTGGGCCATTTAAAATTTTTGAGTGGGAGAATTGAGTCATGCTTTAGAGGTGCCTTAGAGATCTTATATGAATCAAGGGTGCTGTGTCTCTTAGGGTCTTTGTTTGCAACCAGAAAAGTGACACTGTCATAAGGAGAAAGGACATTTATTCTAAGGTTATTCAACTTCTCATAGACTCAAAAAGAAGGCTGAAGAGCCAATCTGGGGCAGTTCTTGGGATCTTAATATCAAGAAGGAATTGACAGTTTAGTCAGGACACCACTAGAATGAATGCATGCCACCCATTTTTTCCCCAAATGTCTATGATTTTACACAAGATTTAGAGACCCTGAAAACAAGAGTACAGTAGGCTTAGCTTGGTTCAGTCCGTTTGTCTGTGAGGGGTGACCTAGGCATCTTTATAGATAGTCCTGCCTAGGCAGAGGAAAGGTAACTTCCCCAAAAGAAATCAACATTATTAAAAAGGGCTAGTTTTGGGGAGGCCATCAAACAACTGTAGCTGTACGTCATAATGGATTAAGGGAGAAAGACTAGAGATTGGAATGCTTGTTTGAGAGGCTTTTTTTTTTTCTAGAACAGACAAGAAAGTAATGGACACCTGAATAAAAAAGTAGTGGCAATGTGATTGGCAGTGGGGTTTTGACGTGAAAAACCCTGTGGAAGATAGAATCTGTAAATTAGTAACAGATGCTTCTTACTCTTTCAAATATACAGGTGATTCTAAAGTGCCTAGGTAACTGGAAGGAAGTTGATAATGGAAATCTGGCTCTTTAAATTTACTAGCTATATGGTAGGAAGTAACTTCTCTGAACCCTCAAATATAATTTGAGTTGATAATTATTTTAGGATAATTGTGAGAAATAATAAAATAAGCAAAGCACCTAGAATATAACATGAACTCACTTGAGTGTTAATTTCTAATGTTATTAAGCTGAAAAGATTTCTTTTGATTGGTTTTGGTTGGGAGGTGCTATAGAGGTACTGTGTTTTGTTAACTGTGTAAGCTTGGTTTAGAACTTAATGCCTTTATGTTTGGGGATTTTTATGGAAACAGAAGGGAAGCATTCTGGATTAAAAAGTAGTTTTGATTTAGAATTTTTTAAATAAGGCTTTCATTTTTATTTTATAATTTTAGACTTACAGAAAAATTACAAAGATACTACAGGGAGTTCTCACATACCTGTCACCCAGCTTCTTCTAATGTTAACATTTTAAAATAACCATGGTATATTTGTCGAAACTAAGAATATAATAACATTGATACAATACTATTGACTAAATCACTAACTTAATTCAGATTTATCCAGATTTTCCACTGATGTCATTTTTTCTGTTCTTGGACCCAGTTCAGGATACTGCCTTGCATTTAGTAAATTTAGATTTTTAGTTCTAGTTCTGTTATTGTGACATTAGGCATGCAACTCAGTCCTTCAGGTTCTTATCTATAATGTAAATTATGACTTAAATTATGCCTAAGGTACCTTTTGTAGCTCCGATGTTCTGTGTCTGTTTATATCTGTCATACAGTGTGCCCTATTTTTATTTTGAAAGTGATTCTAAGATCTTATCAGCACACCAGGTCTTGATGAGAGTAAAAAAAATTCAGTTTTCATCTTGCAAATTAGTATTAAAGGAAAAGTACATATTGAAATTTGGGAAAACTCAGAAGGGCTTTTTCTTGCATTTGAGCAAAAATGACAAAAAAAAAAAAGACTTTGTCTTTTAACTCATTCTCTATCCAAGTATTAGTTAACAATTTGTTTATTCAGTTGTGTGATGATTGAAAAAGTCATAAAATGTGAATTGTTAAACTGGGGTATCTGCCTTTTCTTTTGGGAATACTAGGAAGATCGCAAAGCTTAGAAATGTCCCTTAAAAATGGATCTTCCTGTAGTGGAATTTATAATGGAGGTAATTGGGAACAGATATGTCTTTTAAAAAAATAATCCAAAGTAGTTCATATTTTGGTGCTTAATATTTTCTTTTCAGGTTTGGGCATGGTATGGTATAGGCTGAATTGTGTACATTTTAATTTGTTGGCCCTTTCCTCTTCAAGCTAGGTCTGTGTTATAGAGAATATCATATTGGAAATAATCTGAAGACAGTTTATTTTATTCCTAAATTCTTCTATTCAGAAATTACTCAACACAACACTACCAATAGTGTTGACTTATAAATAATCAACTGATTCAGCGGTAGGTTCAGTTAAATAACTATTGCTTTTAAGGCCCTTGAAGTGTAGTATTTGACTGACCATTCTATTCATTTTCTTACTTAAATTTACACTTAAATAATTATGTTAGCTTTCATTAATTATTCTAATCTAGCGACTCTTGACCTTTGATTTACAAACCCCAAAAACAAAACTGCTTGTAAAGAAATTTACAGATTCTTGCACCATGCTTCCAGAAATTCATATTTAGTTTTAATGAGGGGCTCAGGAGTATGTATTTTTAAAACACACTAGATAGTTCTCATGTAGTCAGCTGTGGGACACACTTTGACAGAATATGAATGTGCACCAAAATTTTACATATACTATCAAAATCCTGCTTATTAAAATTGGATTTTTCATTGTTCATCTGTGTAATTGCTATATTCACTCTGACATTTCTTGAACACCTACTATCTATAAGAAACGTTGTGGTTAGGTGTATCAGATTCAAAGATAAATAAGATGGCCTCTTTCTTTAAGGAACTTACCTTGTATGGTGAGATCTGTAAACAAATAATTCAGTACATGAAGATGATGTAAGCGCTTATTAAGTGTAAGCAAACCTTGTGGAAGCATCACATACACACACAACCAATTAATTATGCCCAGGAGAAGAGTTGGGGAAAGATTCCCAGTGGAAATGATAACCAGAAATTGAAGAAAGGAGAGGAGTTTGGCATTAAGTGTATACTGGTTATGAGCACTAAATTCTTTGCACATATTTCATTTAACTCTTACAAAATTCCCATGATACAGGTGTTATCATTTCCCTTATTTTAGCGATGGGAAAGCTGAGGTCAAGAGATACTAAGTTATTTGCTCTGAAAGTTTACTGCCAACAGTTAGTATTTTGGGAGGTCCAGTTTTGGGACTTAGAAAATATGATTCCAGAACCTGTGTTTTTAGTTACTGTGTGCTCAGGGCTCTGTGATAAAAGGAGCCTGGCGGTAAACTGAGAGGCCTGTGTCATCAGAGCACTGAAGTTGGAAGGAGATGAGGCTTTAGGTAGGTAGGGTCAGACCATGTAATTCCTTGAAATTCTTGTTAAGGATTTTTGTTTCAACCAAAGTACAGTGTAAAGGCATTGAACACTTAAGTAGAGGGAATGGCATTATTAGATTTGCATTTTTGAAAGGTAATTCTGGTTAGAGTAGACCATACGGATTGGAGAGGGGCCAAGAGTGGCTGCAATGGTACCATTTAAGAGATTGTTACAGTAAGTAGCCTGAGTGAGATAAAGTAATTGCTTGATTGGAATTAAGGAGGTGATTGTGGAGATCCAGGAAAGTGGGAAAATTTGAGAAAGATTTAGGACAAATCTATAAGACATGCTGATGAATTGGGTTATTAGTGAAAGAAAGGAGGATGTCAAAAAATAACTCTTAGGTTTCTGAATTGTGGAATTGGCTATGTTAGGTTGGTTCACTTTATTTCATGTAGGACACACAGAAAGAAGATTGAGTGGCTGTATTATGTTGAGTTAGAATTGCCTTTGAGATACTCAAGTGAAGATGTCAAATACATAGTTTTATAGTGTCTTTGAACTTTCTTTGTAGTCAATAAATGGGCTGCCCATTCTTTTGTCCCTAATAACATAGCTGATGATACTTTTCCAGGGTTTTATCACAGTTGTCGTCTCTTGAGTTACTGATAAACAAAAAGAATGTAAAAAGAGTTTGACTGTCAGTTATTAGACCTAATAAAATAATGTGAAAAGATTTTTGATCTAATAGGCAACTCAGGCAAGTGTGTTAGGACAGTTTTCCTTTGGAGAATGGTAGAACCAAGACTATACCCTGGGAAATGACTAGTGAGAAGAGGGCTAATCCAAATCTAATGATTTAAAAACAATCCATTTTGAATATTGAAGTTAAATGTCTCCTTCCTTTTGTTAATAAAGAAATTATTATTGATTTACCTAAACTACAGCTATCCAGGTTACTATAGATTACGAAAGGAATAGTTATACCAGAAGGAAGGTGTTTTTATTTCCCCATCGTATTTATTTGATGTTGCACTGATAAGTCGCCATAGTATTACTTTATACATTTGGGCATATTGGGTATTTTAACTATTCTCTTTAAGTTTTCTTGAAAAAAGATGTGACTAATGTTTCTTAAATAGGTTAAAAACTATTCTGAGGTTATATGATTTTGATTATTGAGCTGAGATCCAGTAGTTTCCCTTTATAATATGTTGGCACTCTGTATTGTGATGTTGAAATAACAAGACTAAGCTTTTGATGCAAATTTTATAACTTCTAGGTACTAAAGTTGGTATATATGTTACTAATGTTTTTAAGTTCTCTGGAAAAAACCCCTTTAATAGTAATTCATGTATAGATGTAGAACATTGGGAAGATAAAAACCACCCCTGATTATACCACCTAGAGATATCACTAGGTTTTGGCGTATTTCATTTACTATTGTTTCTCTGAATTTTTAATGTACAGGCAGTATACAGTATAGTAATTAAGAGTGGGGATTCTAGAATTAAACCCCCTGGGTTCAGATTTCTGTTCCATCACTTACTAGCTGTGTGATATTTAGCATATTACTGAATTTCTCTGATTCTTGAGTTTCACATCTGTGATATGGGAATAATAAAAGTAAATGTTACTGTGTGCTGTGTCAGGTACTTTGCTCAATATATTATGTATAAAATCTTAATCCTCATAAATGATTATTTAAGAGCTACTAAATAGTGCCTTTAAGAGGATAAATTAAATAAGGGATGTGATATATTTAGTATAGTGCTTAGGGCATAATAAATGTTACATATTTTTTAAATTGCATATATATACAATATATTTAATCTGTTATTAAAGTTTTTATTGGGGCCACATTCCCATGTCATAAATATTCTTTGAGAATGAAATTTAAATGACTTTATAGAAGTTCATCAAATGGATTAATTTACTCCAGTGATAGACCTTTAGCTCATTTTGAATTGGTTTGCTCTTATAAATAATGCTGGTATTGAACATATTTGTTATGATTATTTCTTTAATTCCTAAGGGTAGAATTGAGTCAAAGGGCAGGAATATTTTTATACTGATACCTAGTCCTACATTGCTTTCCATAAATGAGAATCACTATACATTCTCATTTCTCATAAATTCTTATGTATATATGAGAATGTATCTTTGCAAGCCCTGAGTGTTGCCATTAAAAAAAAAAATCAAAAAAACTTTGAGATTTCAGTTTCCATTTGTTTCATGTGTGTTTTTATTGGTGTGGTTTTATTGGCATAGAGTGAACTTACATGATGTAAGTTCACTCTTTTACTGATTTTGTTCTTATTTATTTGTTTGATTTTTTATTGATGTCCTTTGTATTAATATAAACTAGCTTGAAAATATTTTTAGCAGTTTGAAATTTGTGAATTTTCAACACTTTTGGGAATACTTGTTTTAAAATTTATATAGCTGTATTCTTTTTTTATTGGGGTTTCTTACATATTTTTATCTTTAATCTTTTCTCATTATGACAAAAGAAAAATGTTCATATAATGCTTTTCTAGTTTTTATTTCTGACTAAACTCATGAGTCTATCTCCAATTAATTTTGGCATATGATGTATAAGGAATAGGAATCTAATTTAGCTTTTTTAAAGTAGAAAATCTGGAAGTGGGAAATAGGTTTTGCATTCTACTTCGGTTCTAATGAAATGAAGGAGAGACTGGGGAACTGCATGTAGACCTCAAAGAATGCTGGTGAATTAAAGTTTTCTGTAAGTATGGGGGAGGAATATTGAGAAGACAGTGACAGCATTCATATCTGCAATCGCAAATTTAAACATTGTTCAAATATTATTTATTGAATATTCTATTGAAAATAGCACCTTTACATGAATTCACAGTAAAATTGGTTGGTGGATTTTTCTTGTTCTGTTGTTGTTTTCCTATCCTTAGGGCTATGCAAGTGTCAAAACAAATTTAAGAATTTTCCTACCTTTCTGCTTTGAACTTTGAAAGTACTCACCAATGAAACTATCAAGTTCTAAATCATAATTGGATGTAATACTTTGACATTCTTTCTACCTCTTGAGCCAGTTTTAGTTATTTTCATCGGTTAGGCTTTTAGGTTGTTTCCAGTTTTTCTTCCTCCCCAACTTTTTTTTTCCTTAAAAATTTTTAATGGCCAGGAAAGGATACAGAATAACTGCCATGTCATACAAATGAACTTTTTTTGTTAATGTTTGTTATCCCTGAAAGAACACTCTATTGGTTGATGCAAACTGCATGGGAATTTTCATCATTTCATTGTCTAAGCATGGGACTGAGTATGGGCCTTGGACCAGTCTTTATGTGGGTGAGAAAAAAGGTAGTTGCTATGTTTGGCAGGCTTCATATCTTCTTCTCAGGGTTGGGCTGTGTGGTCTTGGTCTTGAGTGAGAGAGATTGTTTTCTTTCACTTTGGTGACCTCTGACAACTCTCCCAGGTCAGGTCTCAGCCCAATTTGTCCAGCACACACTTGTCAAACTTTGTCTGCTGTTTGTGACAGTGTTGAAATAACTGCAGGGGGGAATAATCAATGCAAGTCCCAATATTCTGTAAAAAACTCCTCGTAGTTTATCTGCCTAAGTCTGTAGCACACTTGCCGACCAGCTTGTCCTTCTTTAAATACCCTCACAGATCTTTCTCTTCCTGGCTGCACATCATGAACTTCTTGTTGGGCTAATCCCACTGTGCTGTAGTGATGGGCAGCAGCAGCTTTAAGCACAGAGCTCACTTCACCTCCTGCCCTTTCAGACCCTCAGTGGGCAGTTCCACTACCCCGGGCTAATGGTAGTAGCCTGGACCCTGAGGAGGCACCCACAGCCTCATTGCTGCCATCACCCTCTTCCAAATTTTTATTTTGAAAAATGTAAAATTGATTGGAAAGTTGCAAGACCAAGACAGTGCATACCCATTGTACTCCTTATGAAGATTCACCAGTTGTTAATATATATATAACATACAATAACTATTGTTGTATTGCATACACACACACTTTTTTCCCCCCTGAACTAATTGAGTTAATTGTAGACATGACTATATACTTCAGCATGTATTGCCTGAGAGCAAGGACATTATCCTACTAAAGCACAATAAAATTGTGACAGGAAATTTAACAATGTGTAATACTCTTTTTCAAATATACAGTCTGTAGTCAGATTATCCCAGTTTGTCACAACAATGTCTTTAAAAGCTGGATTTTTTTCTCCCCCAGGTCCAGTACCACACATTGCATTTATTTGCTATGTCTCCTCAGTCTCCTTTAATCTCTAAAACATTTCCCTAGTCTTTTTTTTCATGACATTTTGAAGACTTCTTATGACTTGTTTTGAAGCTAATTTCTGTTCTAACAGAAAATTTTCTCTTGAGAGATTTTAAAATTTGTTAGTGTGGAATTGTAGATAAATAGTTTTGACAGTCTTTTTTCTGCCCCCCAAATCTTTGAGTCAATAATTTTTTAGAATAATGTTTTTCAGTGTATGCATGGAAATTTTGCAAACTTTAAACAAAAATATTTTCTCCTTTCTAAAGTTTTAACACTTGTTGATATATTGAAGTTTAAAAAGTCCTGCCTTTTCCTACCTGCATTTAAGTTTGACACTTTCAAGAATCATTGCAATTCTATTGTTTTTTTATTTTACATTTTAAAAATTCACACAAACTACATCCAAAGAAAGCAAAATAAACTTAGAAAATACTGATAAGCAAAATGAAAATAAGTCCTCTATAAATCCTAGCATCCACACATAACAATTGTCAACATTTTAGTATATAGCCTTCCAAATTTGAGGGAATGAGAATTTATATGTGAGAGAGACATTAAAAGAATTTGCTGTAGCTTGTTCTTCCCTCCTTTAATAGTGGTTACATGATTAAACAATGAAAGAATGGAAGAGTAGAGGTGCCATATCATCTTAGTAAAGGGAAACAACGGGAAAGAGAGATTCTTATCAGTCAGCATTTAGATTCTTATCAAGTGCTATAAATAATTCTTAATAATATAGTAATTACTTTTCTAGTTCTCAGAATCCGTTGATGAGAATAGGAGAATACTAGAGAGGTAAGTGTTTGAGGAAAGTTGCAAATTATGAAAATATTAAACTTTATTTGGTACTAAATTTCATGTAAATGGTATGGCCACAAAATGAATTTTTCTTATTTTAATTGTTAACATCTGTTCTTTAAATGTGTAGAACATTCACCATTTAGAAAATACAAAATAGTGAAAAGTCTCCCTCTCATTTTTGGAGTCAGATGTGCTTTTGTTGCTCAACAAGGTCGGCCCTCCCTCCCATTTGTGTATCTCATGCTCTTGAGTCCCTTCCTCAGAGGCTACCAGTGTTGTCAGTTTACAAGTATCTTTCCAGAATTCATTTTTGTATGTACAAGAAAATTTGTATATATATCACAGAATACATTTGAAGTGACCTGATTGTTTTAGTCTAATTCTCTTTAATAGTACTAACACTTATGTTATAATTTACAGTGTACTTTCACATATATTTTACCTTGTCCTTATAACCGTCTTGTAAAGTGGCAAATGAAAACTTAAAAGTACAAAAAATAAAAATTACTACTTAAATGTGGAAAGAATGATAATCAGAAAAGGATAATTTTGTAAATTCTAAAATAACTGATTTAGGTCATTAGGTGAAAGGTGTAAAATGTATGTTCTTTTTTGTCTAAAATACTGCAGTGCAATTCTCATGCTGACCACCTCAAGCTAGTATCAGATTCCACAGGTTGATGGGCATGGTGCCCAGTAAGACTGCTCTCACTTAAGATGTCAGCTTCAAGTTATGGACTCTCAGACTACCCACACTTCTCACCAACTGACTGTAAATCCAGGGGGTTCCCATTTGATAATTTCAGGTATTCAGGTTTGATAATTTGCTACAAAGAGTCATGGAACTCAGGAAAGTATTATACTTACTATACAGTTTTATTACAAAGGACACAAATCAGGGCCAGCCAAGTGAAGAGACTAAGTCTGGAAAAGTTCCAAAAGCAGAGTTTCCATCTTCTTTTCCCTGTGGGGTTAGGAAGCATCACCCCCACCAACTAGGAAACTCATCTGTGCTTTGGTGTCCAGAGTTTTTATTGGAATTTCAATATGTAAGTGTGATTGAATTAATCATTGGCAACAGACTGGCCTCCTGAAGATAACAGAGACACTTTTATTACTTGGGAAATTCCAAAATATTAGAGTTTAACCTCCAAAACCAGGAGAAAAAGCCAGTCAAATTCTTTATCATGCAATACTACCATAGTCTCCCAGCGTCCTCCTCAGAACCAGGCCCCTGTATCAGCTTTTAAAATGATCTTTCCAGAGATAGTTTTGTATATGTAAGCATCTACTAATATCCTCCCTATGATAATCTCACTACTATCTTTTTCTTTTTTCCCCCCTCAACTTGTGTTTATGCTTTTTCTCTATGTGGGATGCCTAACTATTTGGGATGGGGTAAAGCATGTCTTTAAAATTCTTGTGTATTTTCCAAATTCATACATTGTACAAACTATGTATCTTTCTTTTTTATTTTATTTTTATTTTGCTATCATTAATATACAATTACATGAGCAACATTGTGGTTACTGGATTCCCCCCATCATCAAGACCCCACAACATACCCCATTGCAGTCACTGTCCATCAGCGTAGTAAGATGCTATAGAATCACTACCTGTCTTCTCTGCTATACTGCCTTCCCCGTGCCCCCCCACTCTACATTATGTGTGCTAATCATAATGCCCCTTTTCCCCCTTATCCTTCCCTTCCCACCCATCTTCCCCTTTCCTTTTCACTTTGGTAACTGTTAGTCCATTCTTCGGTTCTGTGAGTCTGCTGCTGTTTTGTTCCTTCAGTTTTTTTCTTTGTTTTTATACTCCACAGGTGAGTGAAATCATTTGGTACCTGTCTTTATCCTCCTTGGCTTATTTCACTGAGCATAATACCCTCTAGCTCCATCCATGTTGTTGCAAATGATAGGATTTGTTTTCTTCTTATGGCTGAATAATATTTCATTGTGTACATGTACCACATCTTTATCCATTCATCTACTGAGGGACACTTAGGTTGCTTCCATTTCTTGGCTATCGGAAATAGTGCTGCGATAAACATAGGGGTGCATATGTCTTTTTCAAACTGGGCTGCTGCATTCTTAGGGTAAATTCCTAGGAGTGGAATTCCTGGGTCAAATGGTATTTCTGTTTTTAGTTTTATAGGAACCTCCATACTGCTTTCCACAATGGTTGAACTAATTTACATGCCCACCAGCAGTGTAGGAGGTTTCCCCTTTTTCCACTTCTCCTCAACATTTGTTGTTGTTTGTCTTTTGGATGTTGGCCATCCTAACTGGTGTGAGGTGATACCTCATTGTGGTTTTAATTTGCATTTCTCTGACAATTAGCGATGTAGAGCATCTTTTCATGTGCCTGTTGGCCATCTGAATTTCTTCTTTGGAGAAGTGTCTGTTCAGATCCTCTGCCCATTTTTTAATTGGATTACTTTTTGTTTGTTGATGCACAAGCTCTTTGTATATTTTGGATGTCGAGCCCTTATCGGATATGTCATTTATGAATATATTCTCCCATATTGTAGGATGCCTTTTTGTTCTACTCATGGTGTCCTTTGCTGTACAGAAGTTTTTTAGTTTGATATAAACAAGTCCCACTTGTTCATTTTTGCTTTTGTTTCCCTTGCCCGTGGAGATTTGTTCATGAAGAAGTCTTGTGTCCTTTCTTAAGTCGACACCTCATCTAGAATAAAGACCATCCCTCTTTTCTAAACTGGTATAGTTCTTTATACCTCTCAAGGTCTAAGTCACTTATATAATGGTTCATCATAGTTGCTTGTACTCTTAACGCATTTCTCATTCAAAAATTTAATAAGGCTCATGAGGGGATGAGCTGTGTAAATCTTACCTTATTCTCCTTTGTTTTCTTTTCCCCTTATAGTACTTTGCTCATAATGGCTACATAAATGTCTCCATAGTTTTAAAGATTAAGTTTTAAAGACATTTTAAAGACTTTTTTTCTTGTGTGGTGTATTTATTTTTTAAAACTATTATTCATTGTAGCAAATGTAGTAAGATTTTCTTTTTATAGAATCAATTAACTTTAGAGAATATTTGTTGTACATAATATATACTTACATACCTTGCAGTTTACAAATGTAAGCATTTTCCCTTACAGTCTACTTGATTGAAAAAGAAGAAAACACAGGCAAACTGTTAACAAGGATCTATTTAAGTTTTAGGATTTAATACGGAGGGTGTAACCAAACTGGATTTTCAGATTATAGAACTGAAGATTCTATTAAACAGAAGACTTTATTTAGTAAACTGTGCTTTTCCTAGGGTATAATTCCTAGTAAGTCAGGAAATCTTGCGATGTTGCAGTTCTATTTTGACAGCTATTGACTGGACTCATATAGAGACTGAATCTTTTAGGAGAGGCATGTATGTTCATAATGTGTTTCTAACACTTTATCCATTTTGTTAATTTATGTTGTCTGCGTACTTCCTGTAGAGATTTCAATTTACAGCCTTTGAAGAATTCCTCCCTCAGTATTAAGATATCTTATAGGCTATTTTGAATTTGCTTCTGCAAGTTGTGATCTATAAATTATCCGAAAGGAAGAAGTAAAGCCATCATTTAATATGTTACTGGACAAACTTTCAAAACTGCCTATAGAATTTAAAACATGTCTCTTAAATCCTAAGAAAGTGGAAAAATATTTAGTGTTTTCTTCATAAATTTTACGCTGCACATGCATTATTTTGTATATTAAATGGCCAGTTGAAGTCAGGACAGCACTTGTAGAGATGCCATATCTAATGAGAATATAGCTAAAGAGACCTAGAATCCTGTTTTTCTATATAAAAGAGTAGTGGTTAAGAATAAGGACCATGGAACCTGAGATTGAATTGTTTACAGGCTGTGTAAGTTAGTCTTTGTGTCTGTCTTCCTATATATAAAATGGTGACACCAAAAGTATAGATCTCATAGTGTTATTATGAGCATCATGTGAATTACTTATTTTACGTGAAGTGTTTGGAACAGCATCTAGCACTATGATGAATAATTATAAATAATTACTACTGTTACTGATTCTGAGTAATTTTACCTCTTGCCTTTGTTTCCTCAGCTGAAAGTATAGAATTTACTCCATGGTTTTACTTCCAAATGCTGGGTCCATAACCTTGGAGCGAGTTAAATCTTAAATTATTATGGGTTGATTAATTTTTGTATCTTTGGTGACATTTTAGTAGTCTTTGACATATAAGTAACTTCAGTGGTTTATCATATTAATTATAGGAAAAATAGGGAACGTTTAATTTTGTTTGTCTTAAAAAAGACCAACAAACTCCAAGTGTTGGAGAAGATATGGAACAATATATATTCCTTGTTGTTTGGAAAGCAGTGTTATGGCCTGTTTGACTGTACTTAGGAAGTTGAATCTGTATTTACCAGCAATCCCACTCCTAGGATTTACCTAAGATAAATGAAGACACATGTGCTTACAAAAGACTTATATACAAACAAGTGTTCTTAACTGCTTTATTCATATTAGCCAAAAAAAGGGAAAGAACTCAAATGAACATCAGGTGATGAATGGTTAAACAAATTGTGTGTATCCATACAATTGATTGCTACCTAGCAGTAGCATGCATGCATTTGAAAAGCATTATACCAAGTGAAAGAAGCCAGCCATTAAAGACCACAAGGTGTATGAGTGCATTTATGTGAAGTTCTAGAAAAGGCCAAACTGTAGTGACAGAAATTGGATCAACTTTTTGGGGTTGATGGAAATATTCTTCAGTGTGGTGATATCAAGACTCTACACATATATCAACAGTGATCAAATTTTGCTTAAAATGGGTGGATTTTATTGAATATAAATTATACCTTATTGAACCTGATTAGGAGGTATTTTGAGCAGTTACTTGGATTAAGTAGCAAATTAATATTTACTGATATATCCCAGAGCAATAATATAATTGGTATCTTACTATTAAATTTACAATATAGTTACAGGAAAAACACATAGTTCACAGAATTGCTATATCTCTTAGAATATACTACTGAACCTCAGATACAAGTAGTCAGTTCTCATATAACAAGACATTGTGTTCCTAAAAATCCCCATGTTGTGCTAAATTGTGCAATGAAAACCACAGGGCTTATAGAGACGTGGGGTTAGGAGCACAACTCTCAAAAACTTCATCAATGACACATAAAAAAGATAGGAACCTAATAAAAGTGGTAAAATATTTTTATACATGTTAAATAATTAATAAATATATAAATACTATAATAAATATGGCATCCTGCCTTGAAAGAGACCTTAAGTTAGACTATAGAAAGTAGGTGTAGGAAAGGTTGCAGCTTGGGAGTTACAGTGAAGTGATGAAAGACTAGTTATCTGAAATTGGACAGAAAAATTTACCACCACATGTGGGTAGGTGTGCATAAAACATGCAGTGAACTGAGGTAGCTAATAATATGTTTAAAGTATGTGTGTGTGTGTGTGTGTGTGTGTGTGTGTGTGTGTGTGTGTGTGTTGTGTGTTCTTATGTGGCTTGGTGTTTTAAAATGTAGATTTTATTACTGTTCAGGCATGATGAGGCCAACAGTTCAAGAGATGACTGCCATTGAAAAGATAGTTTCTCACAGTTTCCAAGAGGAGGGGGCACACCATACATGGAGGGCCACACAGAATCACCAGGTTGGTCAGGAGGCAGAAGGGAACAGGAGAAAGATATGGCAAGAGCCCTTATTGTGGTTTCTGTAGGAAGAAATGGGTGAGGCTGGTTAAAAGCAGGCTTATGATTGGCTTTTTAGAATAATTCAGGGGACTCTTGGGACGTAGGATTATCCTGAGTTGTCTGGTACCTAGACCTGGGGTGATTAGGGTAGGAGAATATTGCTCTGAAGTGTAAGAGCTAGAGAAAGGACATAGTTATGAGTATGGATTTTGGATTGATTGGTTTGCATGTGAAAGATATGCTTTCAGGCTAGTTTGCTGTCTCTTAAGAATTGGCTCGCCCTGACAGGGCCAGAACATTGAGAATACAGGAAATAAGAAAATATAGTTAGTATACTTGGTTCAGCTGGGTGCAATTTTCTGCATTCATCTAGTATTTCTCAGGGATTAAATTGCACGTAAGTAAATGCATGACTTGCATTATACTAAAATTGTTTTTAAAATAAATGTTACAGCAAAACTGTGCAAAGTATCATATGCAATACTTGACTCACCATCTTCTCCTTTGCAAAGTTAATGATAAATATCCTATTATATAGATTTTACTTTTTACATTAATATAATTCCTTGGGACGCTGCTATATTTGTAAGCAAAACAATTTCATAGGAATAATTTCCATGTAGCCAAGTCCTGGGCTACAGGTCCATGACAGATGGTGGGGCTGTGGAGGTATCCTTGTGGAAGGAGGGTGAAAGTGAAGGCAAACTGTTCCTGACTTTCCTGCTCAATATCAATGGAAAAGAAGGCATTAGCAAGATCTACCATATAATAGTGTGTTCCTAGTTCATGGCAGAGGGTATCCATCAAGCCTGCAATAGAGGGGACAGCAGCGTGCATATGGGGTATGACTTTATTCAGTTCTCTGTAATCCACAGTCGTATGCCAGGAGCCATCTGGCTTTTTTACTGGCCACACTGGGCAATTGAAAGGACTATGGGTAGGCTTTATAATACCCACTTTTTCCAGCTCCTGGAGAGTTTCCAATCTCTTTATGCCCTCCAGGCAGTATGTACTGTTTGGTATTAGTCACCCACCGAGGCACAGGCAAAGCTATGGGTGGGTGCCTAGCATGTCCCCTCAGAACTGCCTTCACCACACGTACTCTGTCTGAACTCACCTGCATTGGTCTGCAACCACAGACCCTGCAGGATATCAATCCCCAAAATATACTCGGTTAGGAGATATATACACAGTATACTCTTTTGGGGGTAGATGCCCTATTCCTAAAGGGATTTGGGCTTTTTTCACTCTGATAGCCTTACCCCCATATCCATCTATGATGCTGGGGGTCCTGGGGAACCGCTCAGGGTTACCATGAATCAGTGAACATTCAACCCCTGTGTCCACCAGAGCCAGAATATGTTGTATGTTCATTGGGGACCAATGGATAGCTATTTCAACATGTGACCTCCAGTCCTCCCCTGGTCCCTCAGGGCAGATACCTCGACCTTCCCCTCAGTCAAACCGTGTTCCCCAATCATCTTCCTGTGTGGGCTCAAGTGAGGTTGGCCCGCTGTCCAGCAGGAAGTCTTGCAAACACAAAGGCCAGACTTGTGGCTCTGTCTCTGACCTCTGCCTCTTTGGTCTCAATGGCTGGAACTGCTGCTCTGGTGTCAGTTATTGCCATAGCTCTAGTAAGATCCTATTTGACTTCCCATCTAATTTCCTTCCATCTGCTCCTGCCCGTATTAAATCAACCCACATCTGGGTCCTCGTAACCTTCATGAGGCCCTTTAAATTCTTCTTGTGAGTAGCAGATATTACTTCTTTCCAGGTTCTCATTGCTTCAGCCTCTCCTAAGTCTGCTCCTGTACGTGTCACCTTGCTTATGGGCTGCCCTAAGTGAGGGGAAAGAATGGCCACTAGAGACCCAAAGAGGGATGTGGGAGCCATTTGAAGCACAATATTTCTCATCCCAGTAGTGAAAATCTCTTCATCTGGGCCATAATTCTCTGGACTATAGATGGCATTTCTTCTACCTAGCTCTTGTAACACCTGTTGGAGCTCAGCATACGTCTGCCGTCTAGCAGGGGAGGATGGTAGATCACCCTAATTGGGCCACACAGCAGGAAGTGCAGCCATAAGCCAATCAAGGAGGGAGTGACTCCCTGGGGTCTGATGTGCATTTTGTAATCGCTGCCTCAAGGCAGGCTGCACTGTCAGGGAAGCCAGCTTTCCCATCTCTGATCCCAACAGAACAATTCCATCCACCCTTATGTCCCACAGACACAGGAGCCAAGCTGATATTGACTCTGAGGGCTTCTGCCTAAACCAGGAGCCCAAATCCACCAGCTCAGCCTGAGTATAGGGGCGGACCATAGAGTGCTCCACGACCTGGGGAGGGGGCAGCTCCTCTCCTTGGGGAGCCTTCAGCTGCTGGGTCTTTATTTTCTTTACAACCACTGGGCATGCTTTTTCAATACAGGAGGAGTCAGTGCCTCCAACACTACCCCTTCATCCTTCCCCAGCTCCTCCATTTCTGGGGTTGATGGCACCTCTCTCTCCCCTCCCCCAAGTGCCTCCTCTGCTACAACCTTTACCTTTTCTACTGTGCCTGGCAGCAATGCTAGCTCAGTCTTCAGCAGCTCTCTTAACCTTCACCTCAATGTTTTGCAGCTGGCATTCTCATACTACCTCAACCTGTGCTTCCCTCAGGAGTTCATCTTTTTCCTTGGTGGCCCTTTCCTCCTTCAGAGCACCCGGGAGCGCTGCCATCTCGTTCTGTAAGGAATCTTTTACCTCTTCAATGGCACCTCGCTTCCGACATTCTCATTCTGTCTCCTCTCGCATCAATGCCATTTTCTTCTTCAGGGAATCCACAGAAGTTGCAGCTCGTGTTCTCATGCTGCCATTGCTTGGGTCTTTTTCAGGAGCATGTCCTTCTCTTCTGTAGACCTTTTTAATACTGTGAGAAGCAGCCAACCCACAGTCCCCGCTGCCTCACAGGCACTCTGTCTCTAAAAAGACCTACTTACTATATCAAGGGCCACCCCTACTGCCTCAGGTATCACCTCCACTTGCCTCCAGTCCTGGGGTGGGGCCCAGCCCTCTAGGAGGCAAGCCGCCTCAGACCACATACCCATTGAGGGACAGTCCACTGTCTCCCCATTCACAGGGGCAGCCCGCTGAAGCACCCCTCCCATACGGGCAGCCTGTGTTTTCCTTGGTCAACAATGGACCCTGCCAACTTCACCAGTTGTCTTGCCAGTGGGTTTCAGCCCCAGGCAAGTTCGCTGTGGATTCAATGTGACCAGAGAAATTGACAGCAAAACGTTTTTTGGGGTGAAAGGGTTTATTACCCAGCTTGTTCTCCTGGTGATAGGTCGAGCACTAGTGTCTCTGCCTCCACCTAGAGCACTGGGTCGAGCTCTCTATATAGTGCAATAATAGCTTATTGCCTAACGGTGTGGAAGCAGTAGCCTAGCAACAGGCCAGTTATATAATCAGGTGGTTTAAGTTCAGTGAGGATCCCGGCCATAGGAACCCCAACTTCCCCACACCCTTGTTTTCTAATTTGGTTGTTTGGCACTTCATTATCCTATTTCTGTTCTACTAAAGGTTATCCTTCTGGGGAAAAAAGTCCTTCAGATTTGTCAGCACAGTCTCTTTTCACTATCCTTTGTTTCCATATTCTCATTCTGTTTTATGAATTTACATGAAATGATCCATTAAAAAGCATTAAATAATATAGTATTTGAAAATAGTACTTTTGTGCTATTCAGTATGAAGTTAATTTCAGTTGTTATTAAATCAACACTTCAATCACTTATGCTCTGAAATTTCCCACTATATAATCTGATTTGTCATTTTCAAATTTTATGATGGTTGAACAAATAAGCCCCTACTTCACCAAAAGAAAGAAAAAGCCCACAAACAAGGTAACACATTTCTTATCCCTTGGAATGGTAAGGATTTGAGATTGAATTCAAAGGGTGATCATTTTTCTCTAGGTGTTTTTCCTGTAATGAAGATAAACTGTTGCCAATTCAATATGGTTTTCTAGTTCATGGTCAAGTTGTATAAACAATGAAATGCATTCTTTCTTGGTTTTCATCTCCTTTCCTCATCTGCAAAAGTACTGTAGAATAGATTATTTTATGTAAATATTGAATAAATACCAAGGTATGTTTTGGTATTTTATACTAAACATTTGATGATGCTAACGTTACTATTTCTAATCTTATTTACATAGATTTTATGAAGTGCTTATTACATATAAGACATTATGAAAGGTCCACAAAAGTTTCACATGGCTAGTAGTCTAATTGGAACAAGAACACATACACAGGATGGTAACTACTGTGGTTGTATAATTAAGGCCTTTCTTGAAAAGAATATTACCTGTATCTCCCTTTAAAAACAGAAACGAATACATGGATTTGGGGCATAAAAAATTGAAAGGTAGGAAGGATCCATGGGAATAAAAAAGTCTCTCAACACCCTTTTTTCTGATATATCCTTCCATAGATTACCTGTATGTGTAGAGATATATTTTCATATAAATTGTTACATACTGTATCTTGTTATATAAAAAAATCTTCATAACTTTATCAATTGCCCCAACTTAAACAGTATTCATATTTTCTCATGCATGCTGTCCTACCCAACTACCCAGTGAAATCTTTAACAATATTATCTTTGTGTTTCATCTTTCTCCTTCATTTCGGTTTGAAGTACTATACGGTGGTGCAGGGAATTGGTTCTGTATTTCCCACCGTTAATTGGCCATGTCATTTTGAGAAAAGACATGTGACCTTTTTGAACCAAATAATCTCTTAATTTCTTCTAACCCTACACTTTTGTAATTATATGTAATATTTATAAGTAGGTTGGAACATCAAGCATCAAATCAGTTTTGTGTAGATTGTCTGATGTGAGTTCCTGTAATGTCAAATTCATCTTACTGATGAGATTTCTCAGATGTATTTATCGTTCTAACTATTGGTATAGTGACTTGAGTCTGTATGTGTGTGTGTTTATCTGTCAAAGGAGGATACTGTAAGATAGTATAATCTTTCTGTTAATTCTTTGTAAAGAAACAGTTTTCTTTTTTTAAAGGTTTTAAATGTTTGACTAAGTTGGTTTCTTCCTAAGCCTGAACCATCTGATTAACATGTAGGGGAAGAAGGCTTTAGGGAATAGAAGCAGTTGCTTAAGACCAACAATGTCCTTTTTGTGAAAATCTGAAGGTTCTTAAAAGATGGAATATCATGACATCATTACTCATCCAAGGAGCATTTCTCAAGTAATACTGAATATGCTTGATGATCAGTACCCTTCCCTCATCTTTCTATTGCTTTGACTGATGTTACTGTCAATTATTTGATGACTGTGTTTTGCAAAAGTAAAACAGTTACTTAATTCTGTTTTGGTCTGATATTTTCAAATAAATTTTTTTAAATTCCAGTTTCATTAGCTTTCTTAGAGTTGTGTATTTTAGGATTGAACAAAATTGTACCTCCCACAAAAACTGTATGCTTTTTAATTCAACCCTAAATAGCCTGCTAAGTGATTGGCTCCTCTGGTCTATTTTTGTAGAACCAGAAACAAATTTTATCTCATTTGTTGTTTATAGTATTGTTCACTTCTTTTTACTGTTCTCTTTTAGTAGGATATGGTAAATTATATCCTTTTGACTCAGGGATTTTGTTTTCTTCAGTTAAATTCCTAGAAGTAGGATTACTGGGTCCAATGGTATTTCTATTTATTGTTTTTTGAGTACCCTCCACACTGCTTTTCATAGTGGCTGCACCAATTTACATTTCCACCAACAGTGTAGGAGGGTTCCCTTTTCTTCACATCCTCTCCAAAACATTGTTTCTTTGTCTTTTGTATAGTGGCTGTTCTGACTTCTGTGAGGTGATATCTTACTCTGGTTTTGATTTGCATGATGATAAGTGATGTGGAGCATCTTTTCTTGTGCCTGTTGGCCATCTCACCATCCATCAGTGTAGTAAGCCATCTGTATTTCTTATTTGGAAAAATATCTGTTTAGGACTTCTGCCCATTTTTAAATTGTTTTTGTTGTTTTTGGTATTTGAGGTGTATGAATTCTTTATATATTTTAGATGTTAACCCCTTAAAGGATAAGTCATTTTTACAAATATATTCTCCCATACTGTAGGTTGCCTTTTTGTTCTGCTGATGGTGTCCTTTGCTGTACGGAAGCTTTTTAGTTTGATGTAGTCTGACTTGTTCATTTTATATTTTGTTTCCCTTGCCTGAGGAGATGTGTCCAGGAAAAAATTGCTCACACTTATGTTCAAGAGATTTTTATTTTATTATCATTAATTTAAAATTACATGTGCAATATTACGATTATTAAACTACCCCTTCATCAGGTCCCCGCCACCAACCCCATTACAGTCACTGTCCATCAGTGTAGTGAGATGCTATAGAATCACTTCATGTCTTCTCTGAGTTGTACTGCCCTCCCCGTGCCCCCCCAACATTACATCTGCTAATCGTAATGCCCCTTTTTCCCTTTTATCCTTCCCTTCCCGCCCATTTTCCCCAGTCCCTTTCCCTTTGGTAACTATTAGTCCGTTCTTGGGTTCTGTGAGTCTGCTGCTGTTTTGTTCCTTCAGTTTTTTTCTTTGTTCTTATACTCCACATATGAGTGAAATCATTTGATACTTGTCTTTTTCAGCTTGGCTTATTTCACAGAGCATAATACCCTCTAGCTCCATCCATGTTGTTGGAAATGGTAGGATTTGTTTTCTTCTTTTTTGTTTGTTTGTTTTTTTGTTTTTTTAATATAATTTATTTTATTATCATTAATTTACAATTACATGTGCAATATTACGATTATTAAACTACCCCTTCATCAGGTCCCCCCCACCAACCCCATTACAGTCACTGTCCATCAGCGTAGTGAGATGCTATAGAATCACTACTTGTCTTCTCTGAGTTGTACTGCCCTCCCCGTGCCCCCCCAACATTACATCTGCTAATCGTAATGCCCCTGTTTCCCTCTTATCCCTCCCTTCCCGCCCATTTTCCCCAGTCCCTTTCCCTTTGGTAACTATTAGTCCGTTCTTGGGTTCTGTGAGTCTGCTGCTGTTTTGTTCCTTCAGTTTTTTTCTTTGTTCTTATACTCCACATATGAGTGAAATCATTTGATACTTGTCTTTTCGGCTTGGCTTATTTCACTGAGCATAATACCCTCTAGCTCCATCCATGTTGTTGCAAATGGTAGGATTTGTTTTCTTCTTATGGCTGAATAATATTCCATTGTGTTTATGTACCACATCTTCTTTATCCATTCATCTACTGATGGACACTTAGGTTGCTTCCATTTCTTGGCTGTTGTAAATAGTGCTGCGATAAACATAGGGGTGCATATGTCTTTTTCAAACTGGGCTGCTGCATTCTGAGGGTAAATTCCTAGGAGTGGAATTCCTGGGTCAAATGGTATTTCTATTTTGAGTTTTTTGAGAAACCTCCATACTGCTTTCCACAATGGTTGAACTAATTTGCATTCCCACCAGCAGTGTAGGAGGGTTCCCTTTTCTCCACATCCTCATCAACATTTGTTTTGTTTGTGTTTTGGATGTTGCCCATCCTCACTGCTGTGAGGTGATATCTCATTATGGTTTTAATCTGCATTTCTCTGATGATTGGCGATGTGGAGCATCTTTTCATGTGCCTGTTGGCCATCTGAATTTCTTCTTTAGAGAAGTGTCTATTCATGTCCTCTGCCCATTTCTTAATTGGATTATTTGCTTTTTGTTTGTTAAGGTGCATGAGTTCTTTATATATTTTGGATGTCAATCCTTTATCAGATATGTTTTTATGAATATATTCTCCCATACTGTAGGATGTCTTTTTGTTCTACTGATGGTGTCCTTTGCTGTACAGAAGCTTTTCAGCTTGATATAGTCCCACTTGTTCATTTTTGCTTTTTGTTTCCCTTGCCCGGGGAGATATGTTCATGAAGAAGTTGCTCATGTTTATGTCCAAGAGATTTTTGCCTATGTTTTTTTCTAAGAGTTTTATGGTTTCATGACTTACATTCAAGTCTTTGATCCACCTTGAGTTTACCTTTGTGTGTGGGGCTAGACAGCAGTCCAGTTTCATTCTCTTACATGTAGCTGTCCAGTTTTTCCAACACCAGCTGCTGAAGAGGCTGTCATCTCCCCATTGTATATCCAAGGCACTTTTATCAAATATTAATATTATCAAATATGTTTGGGTTAATGTTTGGATTTTCTATTCTGTTCCACTGGTCTGTGGGTCTGTTTTTGTGCCAATACCAAATTGTCTTGATTACTGTGGCTGTAGTAGAGCTTGAAGTCAGGGAGTGTAATTCCCCCTGTTTTATTCCTCCTTTTCAGGATTGCTTTGGCTATTCGGGGTCTTTTGTGGTTCCATATGAATTTTAGAATTATTTGTTCCAGTTCATTGAAGAAAGCTGTTGGTAGTTTGATAGGGATTGCATTGAATCTGTAGATTGCTTTAGGTAGTATAGCCATTTGACAATATTTATTCTTCCTAGCCAAGAGCATGGGATGCATTTCCATTTGTTAGTGTCCTCTTTAATTTCTCTTAGAGTGTCTTGTAGTTTTCAGAGTACAGGTCTTTCACTTCCTTCGTTAGGTTTATTCCTAGGTATTTTATTCTTTTTGATGCAATTGTGAATGGAATTGTTTTCTGATTTCTCTTTCTGTTAGTTCATCATTAGTGTATAGGAAAGCAACAGATTTCTGTGTGTTAATTTTTGTATCCTGCAACTTTGCTGAATTCAGATATTAGTTCTAGTAGTTTTGGAGTGGAGTCTTTAAGGTTTTTTATGTACAATATCATGTCATCTGCAAATAGTGACAATTTGACTTCTTCTTTACCAATCTGGCTGCCTTGTATGTCTTTGTTTTGTCTGATTGCTGTGGCTAGGACCTCCAGTACTATGTTGAATAA
>JAVSCE010014367.1:0-10041 GCA_032199065.1 Smutsia gigantea | reverse complement strand
GGGTCCTGAGTGTAGGGTCTCTGAGGGTAGGGTCCTGAGGGCAGGGTCTCTGAGGGTAGGGTCTCTGAGGGTAGGGTCCTGAGGGTAGGGTCTCTGAGGGTAGGGTCTCTGAAGGTAGGGTCCTGAGGGTAGGGTCTCTGTGGGTAGGGTCCTGAGGGTAGGATCCTGAGGGTACGGTCCTGAGGGTAGGGTCTCTGAAGGTAGGGTCCTGAGGGTATGTTTTCTGAGTGTAGGGTCCTGAGGGTGGGGTCTCTGAGGGTAGGGTTCTGAGGGTAGGGTCCTGAGGGTAGGCTCTCTGAAGGTAGGGTCCTGAGGGTAGGGTCTCTGAAGGTAGGGTCCTGAGGTTAGGGTCCTGAGGGTAGGGTCTCAGAGGGTAGGGTCCTGAGTGTAGGGTCTCTGAGGGTAGGGTCCTGAGGGTAGTGTACTAGGGTAGGGTCTCTGAGGGTAGGGTCCTGAGTGTAGGGTCCTGAGTGTAGGGTCTCGTAGGGTAGTGTCTCTGAGGGTAGGGTCCTCAGGGTAGGTTCCCTGAGGGTAGGGTCCTCAGGGTAGGATCCTGAGGGTAGGGTCCTGAGTTTAGGGTCCTGAGGGTAGGGTCTCTGAGGGTGGGTTCCTGAGATTAGGTTCCTGAGGGTAGGGTCCTGAGGGTAGGGTCTCTGAGGGTAGGGTCCTGACGGTAGGGTCTCTGAGTGTAAGGTGCTGAGGGTAGGGTCCTGAGGGTAGGTTCCTGAGGGTAGGGTCCTGAGGGTAGGTTCTCAGAGGGTAGGGTCTCAGAGGGTAGGGTCCTGAGGGTTGGGACTCTGAGGGTAGGGTCCTGAGGGTTGTGTCCTGAGGGTAGGGTCCCTGAGGGTAGGGTCCTGAGGGTGGCGTCTCTGACGGTAGGGTCCTGAGGGTAGCATCTCTGAGGGTAAGGTCTCTGAGGGTGGGGTCCTGAGGGTAGGTTCTCTGAGGGTAGGGTCCTTAGGGTAGGGTCCTGAGGGTAGGGTCTCTGAGTGTAGTGTCTTAGGGTAGGGTCCTGAGTGTAGGGTCCTGAGGGTAGCGTCTGAGGGTAGGGTCTCTGAGGGTTGGGTCTCTGAGGTTAGGGTCCTGAGGGTAGGGTCTCTCAGGGTAGGGTCTCTGAGTGTAGGGTCCTGAGGGTAGGGTCTCTGAGGGTAGGGTCCTGAGGGTAGGGTCTCTGAGGGTAGGGTCCTGAGGTTAGGGTCCTGAGGTTATGGTCTCTGAGTGTACGGTCCTGAGGGTAGTGTCCTGAGGGTAGGGTCTCTGTGTGTAGGGTCCTGAGGGTAGTGTCCTGAGGGTGGGGTCCTGAGGGTAGGTTCCTGAGGGTAGTTTCCTGAGGGTAGGGTCTCTGAGGGTAGGGTCCCTGAGGGTAGGGTCTCTGAGGGTAGGGTCCTGAGGGTAGGGTCTCTGAGGGTAGGGTCCTGAGGGTAGGGACTCTGAGGGTAGGGTCCTGTGTGTACGGTCTCTCAGGGTAGGATCCTAAGGGTAGGATCCTGAGGGTAGGGTCTCTGTGGGTAGGGTCCTGAGGATAGTGTCCTGAGGGTAGGGTCCTGAGCGTAGGGTCTCTGAGGGTAGGGTCTCTGAAGGTATGGTCTCTGAGGTAGGGTCCTGAAAGTAGGGTCTCTGAGGGTAGGGTCCTGAGGGTAGGGTCTTTGAGTGTAGGGTCTCTGAGGGTAGGGTCCTGAGGGTAGGGTCTCTGAGGGTAGGTCCTCAGGTTAGGGTCTCTGAGGGTAGGGTCCTGAGGGTAGGGGCTCTGAGGGTTGGGTCTCTGAGGGTAGGGTCCTCAGGGTAGGGTCTCTGAGGGTAGTGTCCTGAGGGTAGGGTCTCTGAGGGTAGGGTCTCTGAGGGTAGGTTCCTCAGGGTAGGGTCTCTGAGGGTAGGGTCCTGAGGGTCGGGTCTCTGAGGGTAGGGTCCTGAGGGTAGGGTCTCTGAGTGTAGGGTCTCTGAGGGTAGGGTCCTGAGGGTAGGGTCTCAGAGGGTAGGGTCCTGAGGGTAGGGTCTCTGAGGGTGGGTCCTGAGGGTAGGGTCCTGAAGGTAGGTTCTCTGAGTGTAGGTTCCTGAGGGTCGGGTCCTGAGGTTTGGGTCTCTGAGGGTAGCGTCTTTGAGGGTTGGTCCTCAGGTTAGGGTCTCTGACGGTAGGGTCCTGAAAGTAGGGTCCTGAGGGTACGGTCTCTGAGGGTAGGGTCCTGAGGTTCGGGTCCTGAGTTTAGGGTCTCTGAGTGTACGGTCCAGAGGGTAGGGTCCTGAGTGTAGGGTCCTGAGGGTAGGGTCTCTGAGGGTAGTGTCTCTGAGGGTAGGGTCCTGAGGGTAGGGTCTCTGAGGGTAGGGTCCTGAGGGTAGCATCTCTGAGGGTAGGGTCTCTGTGTGTAGGGTCCTGAGGGTAGCATCCTGAGGGTAGGTTCCTGAGGGTGGGGTCCTGAGGGTAGGTTCCTGAGGGTAGTGTCCTGAGGGTAGGGTCTCAGAGGGTAAGGTCCCTGAGGGTAGGATCCTGAGGGTAGGGTCCTGAGGGTAGGGTCTCTGAGGGTAGGGTCTCTGAGTGTAGTGTCCTGTGGGTACAGTCCTGAGGGTAGGGTCCTGAGGATTGGGTCTCTGAGGTAGGGTCTCTGAGGGTAGGGTCCTGAGGGTAGGGTCTCTGAGGGTAGGATCCTGAGGGTAGGGTCTCTGAGGATAGGGTCCTGACGGTAGGGTCTCTGATGGTAGGGTCCCGAGGGTAGGGTCCTGAGTGTAGTGTCTCTGAGGGTAGGGTCTCTGAAGGTATGGTCTCTGAGGTAGGGTCCTGAAGGTAGGGTCTCTGAGGGTAGGGTCCTGAGGGTAGCGTCTGTGAGGGTAGGGTCTCTGAGGGTAGGGTCCTGAGGGTAGGGTCTCTGAGGGTAGGGTCCTGAGGGTAGGGTCTCTGAGGGTGGGTCCTGAGGGTAGGGTCCTGAGGGTAGGGTCTCTGAGCGTAGGGTCTCTGAGTGTAGGGTCTCTGAGGGTAGGTCCTCAGGTTAGGGTCTCTGAGGGTAGGGTCCTGTGGGTAGGGGCTCTGAGGGTAGGGTCTCTGAGGGTAGGGTCCTCAGGGTAGGGTCTCTGATGGTAGTGTCCTGAGGGTAGGGTCTCTGGGGGTAGGGTCTCTGTGGGTAGGGTCCTCAGGGTAGGGTCTCTGAGGGTAGCTTCCTGAGGGTAGGGTCTCTGAGGGTAGGGTCCTGAGGGTAGGGTCTCTGAGGGTAGGGTCCTGAGGGTAGGGTCTCTGAGGGTAGAGTCTCTGAAGGTAGGGTCCTGAGGGTAGGTTCTCTGAGGTTAGGGTCCTGAGGGTAGGGTATCTGAGTGTAGGGTCCTGGAGGGTAGGTTCCTGAGGGTTGGGTCTCTGAGGGTAAGGTCTCTGAGTGTTGGTCCTCAGGTTAGGTTCTCTGAGGTTAGGGTCCTGAGGGTAGGGGCTCTGAGGGTAGGGTCTCTGAGGGTAGGGTCCTGAGGGTAGGGTCTTTGAGGGTAGGGTCTCTGAGGGTAGGGTCCTCAGGGTAGGGTCTCTGAGGGTAGGTTCCTGAGGGTAGGGTCTCTGAGGGTAGGGTCCTGATGGTAGGGTCTCTGAGGGTAGGTTCCTGAGGGTAGGGTCTCTGAGGCTAGGGTCTCTGGGGGTAGGGTCCTGAGGGTAGGGTCTCTGAGGGTAGGGTCCTGAGGGTAGGGTCTCTGAGAGTAGGGTCCTGAGTGTAAGGTCTCTGAGGTTAGGGTCTCTGAGGGTAGGGTCTGAGGGTAGGGTCCTGAGGGTAGGGTCCTGAGGGTAGGGTCTCTGAGGGTAGGGTCCTGAGGGTAGGGTCTCTGAGGGTAGGGTCCTGAGGGTAGGGTCTCTGAGGGTAGGGTCCTGAGGGTAGGGTCTCTGAGGGTAGGGTCCTGAGGGTAGGGTCTCTGAGGGTAGGGTCCTGAGGGTAGGGTCTCTGAGGGTAGGGTCTCTGAGGGTAGGGTCCTGAGTGTAGGGTCTCTGAGGTTAGGGTCTCTGAGGTTAGGGTCTCTGAGGGTAGGGTCTCTGAGGGTAGGGTCCTGAGGGTAGGGTCTCTGAGGGTAGGGTCCTGAGGGTAGGGTCTCTGAGGGTAGGCTCCTGAGTGTAGGGTCTCTGAGGGTAGGGTCCTGAGGGTAGGGTCTCTGAGGGTAGGGTCCTGAGGGTAGGTTCTCTGAGTGTAGAGTCCTGAGGGTAGGGTCCTGACGGTAGTGTCTCTGAGGTTAGGGTCCTGACGGTAGGGTCCTGACAGTAGGGTCTCTGAGGGTAGGGTCCTGAGGGTAGGGTCCTGAGGGTCGGATCTCTGAGTGTAGGGTCCTCTGCGTAGGGTCCTGAGTCCCGAGAGTCCCTTTTTATATTTTCTTCGGCATCCGCAGGATTCCCGGAACAGCCGGTGCGCACCATGTCTCCGTACACCAGGGGTCCAAGGGCGGGTCCAGTCTCTCCAGGGCCTGCGCTGTGCACTTAGATGTGCTGACCATCACGCTGTGTGAGGGCAAGATGGCTCTTTCTCTGTGAAAACAACGTGATACAACACTGTGCCAAGTCCATTGTGTCCTGAATGCTGCAGCCTTTCAGAGACAATAGGCTGGATCCTGGCTGCCCTGCACCCAACGTGGTTTCCTTCTGTTTTCATCTTTCCCAGTAAAGACTTCAGATTCTGGAACCATCACAGAGTCTCTGCCTCTGGCCCCCATGGACCACCCAATGATAAAATGAACGGAGAGTAAAGCCTTTAGAGCAGAGCCTTTGAGCGGGCGGACCTCCCATGCCTTTCCTCAGTGAGGCCTAGGTCAGGGTGTTCCTCCTCTGAGCTCCAGAGAAAAATGATCAGCCCTCAAGTAAGAAAAAAAGGACTAAAACAAGACCTATGGGGGCATGATAGAGGGATGGAAAGAATAGAATACATTTTGTTATTTGAAACTTATACCCTCAGTGAACTGAAACATTTTCTGAAACTGTTCATAGTGTAGAGGTCAATGGCCAAGAAAAACCTAAAAAATCATTGTTCTCTTTGTTGGACACCTATGGGAGGGATATTCTAGCACCCTCAGGGTCCTTTCGGAAAGCAAGTTTACATTCTGCGATAAAGAAGTCTTACATGCACGTGAGCAGTTACCTGACTTTATTGACACAATCCGTCCAGAAAAGCCTGAGGTGGCTACAGAGGACTCATTACAGGTCCCACACGGCACGGCAGAGAGAATGGGAGGCTGCCTTTCTCGCAGAAGTTCCCAGTAACGCACTCAACTTTCCCATAGGAGGGCATCACGTTAGTATTCCACCAGTAAAATAGTTATTCAATCCCCACTATATGCAAAGCATCCATTCTCAAAGAATCAATGGCATTAATCAATCAATAAATAAACTCTTCCTATTACAGTTACAATGAGAATCAATGAAGTTATGGGACTCCATCCGCATCCCCCAACAGATTGCTGGTAGAGACCACACCGGACGAAATTTAATCAATAGCCCCTGAACTATATTTCACTACATTGCCCTTATTGAGAATTCTACTTAGGAGAAGGAAAACACTATTTAGGAGATCGATGATACTTTCACATTCCATTCATTCATCATGAGCTTGCTCTATGCCATGCACCTGATTCACTGTAAACCACAGGCAAATACATATACGGCAAGTCAGCTCTACTCATTTCATGTGGGAGCAGCGGAGGCTCCGGGAGCGGTCAGGCATGCCGCATGACTGGTACCAAAAGGATTTGTCCCCAGGTCAGCCTGACTCCAGAGACATTTCTGTATACCATATCAAGCTTTTTTGTGACTTGTTTCAACAAGATCTAATACTGCAATTACCTTCCCACCTAAAGCCAACTGTCAAGCCAATATGTGTTTCTGTCTGATGTCAACTTACATTTGTGATGAAAGGTTTCCTCATAGTGGAATGCTGCAGGTCATCTTGAAATAAAATTTCCTCAGAATTATTTTGTTCCCTGCAACATGTGAGGGGTGACACTGTCTAACCTTCACTGAGAAAGAAGAAAGGCTGTGGGTCTGTGCTTATACTGCAAGTCACTGACAAAGCAAGCCTGTAAAATATGCAGGCGAAGGTGTACACTTACTTCAGATGGTTACGACCGTCTTAGAATTTTTACTTCCCATGCATAGATTTTGCTCTAAACTTAGAATATTTCCAGTAATGAAAACTACCTCCCCAGTTTGGTTGCCCTTTGGTTTTCTCACCAGAGGAGATTTTTCACCATGCTCGACCCTTTGATGGCAGATTACTGCGTGGGAAAACAGGATGGATTGGGGGATGAGTTCATGCCCACTGGTGATGCCTATCAAACTTTGAAACAGAACTTTTATGTTCCTTTGGAACTTGTATGACAGTAAGATTTGTGTTCCTCACATATTGCAGTTGCACATATCACTATATGATAAATAAGTGATAAAATTTTATATTGTGTGGGTGGTGAGGCACAGCAAAAACAAGAAAGAGAACTACAAAGATAATAACACATATATACATATGTATTTGCATAGCAATCTAACGAACTATTTTATTTGATCTTAAGTCTTCCTTGTTTTGTATGTCAGGGAACTGTTTCAAAATTTGTGTTCTTGGGAGTCCCTTACTCTAAGGATTAATCTTTTCTGTTCATAATCATGATCAGTAGAAGATGCAAAATTTCAATAAATATAATATTATTAATAATTTTATTGAAAGCTCTTCTTGATATTTGATCTTAAATAGAATTATCAGTATAACGAACATTAACAAGTATTTCTGTAATGTTGAGGTTAAAGCTTCATATAAAATAACTCTGGGAAATATGTTAGATTTCCAATGAAATGTGTTATATTTAGAAATGTTACAAGCAATATCCTTAAGCATATGTGGAAACAAAGTAACAGTGGACTTAGGAAAGGTGGTAAAAAATACCAGAAAATAATTTTAGGCTACCTCAGGAAAACAGCTCATAAAATTTTTATTCATAAACATTGGCAAGCCAATGGTTCTGAAAATCGACTTTTAAGGCATGGAAAATCTATATAAAAGCAATCAGAAAAAGTAAACATAAAACCAAAATTTTGTCTCAAGCACTGGATTGGATCTGGTGAGCCACAGGTGAATGCGAGATCATTACATCTGCCTGTTGCCAAAGGCTTTTCTTAATGGCTATCTGCAACATATATAAATAAATCAATTAGTATGCTCTTTTTCCTATATAAACCAGGTATACTTGATTTGTTACCTCTCACTAGAGGAGAAGCTAGCAACTGAACATCACCATGAAACTTGTTCAGATGATAAATTGTATTCAGAAATTAGTCTTCTGAAAAAGTTTCCAAATTGTTTTTCAGAGATATGATTTGCTGACTACCCCCACTCAGATGCCTGTAGTTTTAATATTGTGATTCTTTTTTAAGTAATAAATACACTCTTTAACAACTACACACAGATTAAACACTCTAACTAATCCCGTATCACTTGCCTTTTAACACAGATACATGAATTACTTTAGCCAGAAATAGGAACTTCTTTTAATTTTTTCTTAGGGAACTATACATAGAAAGAATATTTAGGGGTTTTAATGTAAGCACCTGTAAGGTATGCCAGTTAACTCAGAACCAGTGAAAGATTCCTTTATTTGCACATCCTAAGCCTTGATTACATACAGTGTGAAAGAATAAATATTATGATTAACAATTTTTCTGTTTTCCTTTTTCAAGTCAGTGGTTTATGATTTAGTGTGTCCTCGCTGACAGTTACATAGCATGATTAACAGGTTACTCATGCCGTGCTCCAAAATAAAGGATGCCCTCTAAAGTTATTTAAATGAAAGGAAATACATTTTCATTTACAGTATTATCAGCTATTCTGCTGTCCATATCTCCAGGAGGGCACTGAAATTGATGAGCTGTTAAGACAACAGCCACCATTCAAGGAGCTAAATAAAACAGGCTCTGTACCAGGCATGGCTAGTTACACACATTTCCTTATTTTATCTTTAAAACAATTCCATGACGTAGGTTTTGTTTTTCCCATTTTGCAGGGGTAAGAATGGGTTCAGAGAAGGTACCTTATTTGCCTCTTATAATACAGCTAATAAGGGAACAGGAAGCAAGCTGACGTCTGCACGGCCCCATTCACACCCGGTGTGCTTCATGCTACACTCATGAAGGTGAGCGGGACTTCGCTTGTCCTGGCTCTCGGTGCCCCATGACTGTCCTGCTCTGACCATCACTGCTTTGGTCCCACTTGAGCACCACAAGGAGCCACTGAAGTGCACAGAGATGATTGCCCACGATTGTCGCTTCTGTCTTCTTCTGATCCAGTCTTTTATTTCCACTGGACATTTCCCACAGAAATTAGGTCCTGCTTCAGTCACCAGCATTTCCAAGTTAACATCTGTTTTGCTCTCCAGCTAACAGCTAATCTTTCCTTTGCTTTTTGCAAAGGGAATTGATCTTGCCTTGCCTTTCATGCCATCGTCTTCCCTGAATACCTGCACACCCGGCGCGTATTTGTGTCGGCCCCTCTTCCAAGTATGGGCTTGTGACCAGCACCCGGCAAACTGCAGTGAGGCAGGCAGACTGGTTCTAGGCTCTGCCTTTGTGGAATTTATGGATTCAGTGTGGCACGAATACATAAGCAGCATGATTTCGGAAAATGATCAAAGAGAAAATAAACCGGGATGGCTGGTTGGCAGAAGCTGCTTTAGATAGTGTTAGAGAAGCTCCCTGTGAGGACAGAACCTCTTGGGAAAGTACAGGTGCTGTGACACATACACGGATGCAACAGGGACCAGAGCAGATCAGCAGAGTCCCCATCATCAAGTGGCTTGTAGCAAATAGGAGCAAAGAAAAGAAGGAGTAAGAGTCAAATAGATCAATAGGTGGTAAGTAGCACCACAGAGGGACTAGGAAAGGCAGTGATGGAGCGTCCTCGGGAGGCATCTCGGCAAAGGTGATGCCTGAGCTGAGGCCTGAGGATGGGAACAGTGACCAAAGCAAGTGCCAAAGATCTGGTTTATGCTGGGTGCTGTGCAGGGTCCCAGGATCACCCCAGCGCACGCAGCCCCAGGGCACCCTGGCCTTCTGGAGCTGACCGTCTAGGGGGGGAGCTGGACAGGAATCAAACAGCAATGGAAACGGACTTGGTGCCTCTGGGTTAACTCATATGGTTATGCCCACCCCTCAGTCACCTAACCAGCACAATGCCAGTTTTTGGTGTAGGAAACTCCTTTTGGCTACTTTCCTCAGTGCCAGTACTGAGTACCAAAGGCTCTTCCGTTACAGCTCCATGATAAACTACTTCATGGGGCTCACTATTCACATTATCTGTTGATTATATGATTATATGCTCATTATTATATACTGCACCCAGTTCTTGGCAGAATGCTAAACATATATACAGTAGGAAGTAAAGACCATTCAATTGTTTGATTGTTCATCAATATTTGCTCAGATCTTACTATGTGCCAGAAATGGGACAAGGCCCTGGGATACTAAAGATATAAATCCAAGTCCCTGGCTCTGAGAAACTCTAACAGGCGAGGTAAACAAGTGAAACGGTACTTGTGGAATAATAAGGAAGCATCATAACAGAGGCACGAAACGGGTTCCTGTGGCCTAATGGGGCAGGAGTCTCTCGCTCAGACTGAACCAATCATTCTCTATATCCCACGTTTTCAGGGACACGCAGGCTCTTCCATGTGGCTCGCGACCAGGCTGTAGGAATAGGCTGTAGCCATATATATGCCACATCTTTGTCATAATTTGTGGAGTTGTTGGTTTTAAACACAGATGAAATGAGCTTTTTCCAGTGAGTAACTGGCTGATCTGACTTAGGTTATACAAGGTCATTGTTCATAGATCCACTTTTCTTTTAATGTTTTGACTTAAGCCCTGTTTTTCCCAAGACAGAGCCTGCTTAGTAGAACATGCAGCAAAATAGAAAATGTGACTCACAGAACTGCCACAGTGCTCAGGGCACACCATGTGAATGTCATTACTGAGGCCACAAAAATGGGATGGCGTGCAGAATTTTGGTGAGCTAGTAGAATAGTTTTTGGTGTCCCCCATAACCTGAGTCAATTTGCAATATT
>JAVSCE010014366.1:0-18577 GCA_032199065.1 Smutsia gigantea | reverse complement strand
ATGGAGTTAGACAATAATCCAGTTTCATTCTCTTACATGTAGCTGTCCAGTTTTGCCAACACCATTTGTTGAAGAGGCTGTCATTTCCCCATTGTATGTCCATGGCTCCTTTATCATATATTAATTGACCATATATGGTTGGGTTTATATCAGGGCTCTCTAGTCTGTTCCATTGGTCTATGGGTCTGTTCTTGTGCCAGCACCAAATTATCTTGAGTACTCTGGCTTTGTAGTAGAGCTTGAAGTTGGGGAGCATAATCCCCCCAGCTTTATTCTTCCTTCTCAGGATTGCTTTAGCTATTTGGGGTCTTTTGTGGTTCCATATGAAATTTAGAATGATTTTCTCTTGTTCGTTGAAGAATGCTCTTGGTATTTTGATAGGAATTGTGTTGAATCTGTAGATTGCTTTAGGCAGAATGGCCATTTTGACAATATTAATTCTTCCTATCCAAGAGCATGGGATGTGTTTCCATTTATTGGTATCTTATTTAATTTCCCTCATGAGTGTCTTGTAGTTTTCAGAGTATAGGTCTTTCACTTCCTTGGTTAGGTTTATTCCTAGGTATTTCATTCTTTTTGATGCAACTGTGAATGGAATTGTTTTCCTGAATTCTCTCTCTGCTAGGTCATTGTTAGTGCATAGGAATGCCACAGAGTTCTGCATATTAATTTTGTATCCCAAAAATTTGCTGAATTAAGATATTAGATCTAGTAGTTTTGGAGTAGAGTCTTTAGGGATTTTTATGTACAATATCATGTCATCTGCAAACAGGGACACTTTAACTTCTTCCTTGCCAATATGGATGCCTTTTATTTCTTTGTGTTGTCTGATTGCTGTGGCTAGGACCTCCAGTACTATGTTGAATACAAGTGGGGAGAGTGGGCATCCTTGTCTTCTTCCCGATATTAAAGGAAAAGCTTTCAGCTTCTTGCTGTTATGTATAATGTTGGCTGTGGGTTTGTCATATATGGCCTTTATTATGTTGAGGTACTTGCCCTGTATATCCATTTTGTTGAGAGTTTTTATCATGAATGGATATTGAATTTTGTCAAATGCTTTTTCAGCATCTATGGAGATGATCATGTGGTTTTTGTTCTCCTTTTGTTGATGTGGTGGATGATGTTGATGGATTTTCGAATGTTGTACAATCCTTGCTTCCCTGGAATAAATCGTACTTGATCATGATCGATGATCTTTTTGATGTATTTTTGAATTCGGTTTGCTGATATTTTGTTGAGTATTTTTGCATCTATGTTCATCAAGGATATTGGTCTGTAATTTTCTTTTTTTGTGGTGTCTTTGCCTGGTTTTGGTATTAGAGTGATGCTGGCCTCATAGAATGAGTTTGGAAGTATTCTGTCTTCTTCTACTCTTTGGAAAACTTTAAGGAGGATGTGTATTATGTCTTCACTAAATGTTTGATGAAATTCAGTGGTGAAGCCAAATGGTCCAGGCGTTTTGTTCTTAGGTAGGTTTTTGATTACCAGTTCAATTTCATTGCTGATAATTAGTCTGCTCAGATTTTCTGTTTCTTTCTGGGTCAGTCTCGGAAGGTTGTATTTTTCTAGAAAGTTGTCCATTTCCTCTAGGTTATCCAGTTGGTTAGCATATAATTTTCATAGTGTTCTCTAATAATCTTTGTATTTCTGTGTTGTCCGTAGTGATTTTTCCTTTCTCATTTCTGATTCTATTTATTTGTGTAGACTCTTTTTCTTGATAAGTCTGGCTAGGGGTTGATCTATTTTGTTTATTTTCTTGAAGAACCAGCTCCTGCTTTCATTTATTCTTTCTATTGTTTTATTCTCCTTGATGTTATTTATTTCTGCTCTAATCTTTATTATGTCCCTTCTTCTACTGACTTTGGGCCTCATTTTTTCTTCTTTTCCTAGTTTCATTAATTGTGAATTTAGACTGCTCATATGGGATTGTTTTTCTTTCCTGAGGTAAGCCTGTATTGCAATATACTTTCCTCTTAGCACAGCCTTCACTGCATCCCACAGATTTTGCGTTGTTGAATTATTGCTGTCATGTGTCCTCATATATTGCTTTATCTCTGTTTTTATTTGGTCATTGATCCATTGGTTATTTAGGAGCATTTTGTGAAGCCTCCATGTGTTTGTGGGATTTTTCATTTTCTTTGCAAAATTTATTTCTAGTTTCATACCTTTGTGGTCTGAGAAACTGGTTGGTACAATTTCAATCTTTTTGAATTTACTGAGGCTCTTTTTGTGGCTTAGGATATGATCTATTCTTGAAAATGTTCCATGTGCACTTGAGAAGAATGTGTATTTTGCTGCTTTTGGGTGTAGAGTTCTGTAGATGTCTGTTAGGTCTATCTGCTCTATTGTGTTGTTCAGTGCCTCTGTCTTCTTATTCATTTTCTGTCTGGTTGATCTGTCCTTCAGAGTGAGTGAAGTGTTGAAGTCTCCCAGAATGAATGCATTGCATTCTATTTTCCCTTTTAATTCTGTTAGTATTTGTTTCACATATGTAGGTGCTCCTGTGTTGGGTTCATAGATATTTATAATGGTTATATTTTCTTGTTGGATTAACCCTTTCATCACTATGTAACGTCCTTCTTTGTCTCTTGTGACTTTCTTTGTTTTGAAGTCTATTTTGTCTGATAAATGCACTTCAACTCCTGCTTTTTTCTCCCTATTAGTTGCATGAAATATCTTTTTCCATCCCTTCACTTTTAGTCTGTGTATGTCTTTGGGTTTAAAGTGAGTCTCTTGTAGGCAGCATATGGATGCGTCTTTTTTTTTTATCCATTCAGTGACTCTGTGTCTTTTGATTGGTGCATTCAGTCCATTTAGATTTAGGGTGATTATTGATAGGTATGTACTTATTGGCATTGCAGCCTTTAGTTTCATGGTTACCTAAGGTTCAAGGTTAACTTCCTTACTATCTAAGAGTCTAACTAACTCAGTTAATATGCTATTACAAACACAGTCTAAAGGTTTTTTTTCCACCTCTTTTTTCTTCCTCCTCCATTCTTTATATATTAGGTATCATATTCTGTACTCTTTGTCTATCCCTTGATTGACTTTGGAGATAGTTATTTTAATTTTTGCATTTGCTTTGTAATTAGCTGTTATACTTTCTTTACTGTGGTTTTATTACCTCTGGTGACAGCTATTAAACTGTAGGAACACTTCCATCTATAGCAGTCCCTCCAAAATACACTGTAGAGATGGCTTGTGGGAGGTAAATTCTCTAAGCTTTTGCTTATCTGGAAATTGTATAATCTCTCCTTCAAATTTAAATGATAATCTTGCCGGATAAAGTATTCTTGGTTAAAGGCCCTTCTGCTTCATTGCATTAAATACATCATGACACTCCCTTCTGGCCTGTAAGGTTTCTGTTGAGAAGTTTGATGATAGCCTGATGGGCTTTCCTTTGTATGTGATCTTATTTCTCTCTGGCTACTTTTAATAGTCTGTCCTTATGCTTGATATTTGCCATTTTAATGACTATGTATGTTGTTGTTGTCTTCCTTGGGTCTCTTGTGTTGGGAGATCTGTGCTCCTCCATGGCCTAAGAGACTATCTCCTTCCCCAGATTGGGGAAGTTTTCAGAAATTACCTCCTCAAAGATGCTTTCTATCCCTTTTTCTCTCTCTTCTTCTTCTGGTACCCCTATAATGTGAATATTGCTCCTTTTGGATTGGTCTCACAGTTCTCTCAATATTCTTTCATTCTTATAGAGATCCTTTTTTCTCTCTGTGCCTCAGCCTCTTTGTATTCCTCTTTTCTAGTTTCTATTTCATTTATCGTCTCCTCCGCCATATCCAATCTGCTTTTAATATCCTCCATTGTGCTCTTCAATGATTGGATCTGTGACCGGAATTCATTCCTGAGTTCTTGAATATCTTTCCTTACCTCCATGAGCATGTTAATGATTTTTATTTTGAAATCCCTTTCAGGAAGAGTCATGAGGTTGATTTCATTTAAATCTTTCTCAGGAGTGGTATTAATAATTTTACTCTGAACCAGATTCCTTTGGCATTTCGTATTTGCATATGGTGCTCTCTAGTGCCCAGAAGCTCTCCTCCCTGGAGCTCTCAGCCCCTGAAGCAATGTGGGGTGCCAAAGCGGAGTGGTGTTGGTGCCTGGGGGGAAGAAAGGGCTGTTTCCTGCTTCCCGGTTGCTATGCCTGTCTCCACTGCCTGAACCAGTGGGCTGAGCACACAGGTATAAGCCTCTATGCTTTGTGTTTGCAGCTGCTGTAGATAGATCTTCCCTCTGGCTGGGCTAATGCCAGGGTAAGGTTTGTCGGTTTGCGAACCAGGTGAGGCTGGCCTGGAGAAAGGTGCAGTAGGCTGCGTATCATGGAGGGGGTCTTTGGAGCTGTGTAGCCAGCCAGGGAGCTGCAGCACCTGTAGATCACCTAAGGAGGATTTCTTTTTCCTCCTTAAATATAAGGGTGTATATGGCAAAGCTCCCAACCTGCTGGGCAGAGTGCACCCGGACAATTTTGTCTACCTGTCCTCTCTCCTGAGCAGTAAGCTCTGTGCAATCTTTGCCCCTTTAGCAGCTCTCTTGCTAAGGGCTTCCTTGTTAGGAAGTCTGTCAGACTGCCCACCTTTCTTTTGTCCCAGAGCAGCCAGATATGGATCCCTGCTTTCCACAAGCAGCTGGAATCTCAGTCTGTCCAGGAATTTTGCCTGTCTTAGCTTTCCAAACCCGTAATCATGAGAGTATCATGCAAGCACCATGACTTGTAGGTTTGTGCTCCCAGATCAGATCTCCGGAGTTAGGTATTCCGCAGTCCCAGGCCTCCACTCCCTCCCTGCTCAGTTTCTCTTCCTCCCACTGGTGATCTGGGGTGGGGGAAGGGCTTGGGTCTCACCAGGCCACAGCTTTGGTATGTTATCCTGCTCTGTGAGGTCTGCTCTTTTCTCCAGGTGTTTGCAGTCTGGCACAGTCCTCTTCCCTGTTGCTCTTTCAGGATTAGTTGTATTAATTATGTTTTTATATTATATGCGGTTTTAGGAGGAAATCTGTGTCTCACCTCTCATGCTGCCATCTTTAATCCTCACCTGAGGAGTTTTAAAAATACTGAAGCCTGGGTTCCATGCAAAAAGATTTTGGTTTCCTTACTGTGGAGTGTGGCCTGGGCTTTAGGATCTGTAAGGCTCCCAAAGTGATTCTAACAAACTGCCAGGATTGAGATCACTCCTCTAATGTGCGAGTCTATAAAGGTTATTGTTAATCCCAGTGAAGTGAATGGGATGAAATGTTAAACTATGTGACAAAGTGAATTTGGTTTTGGTAACCCTGATACCAGGATGGCTGAGTATGGGGTAAGGAGAGAGCTTGGTGTCAATGGGAATCCCATGTGAGTGAGTCAGTGAGGCCTTTGGGGTCACTTATTCCTGGAGCAGTGTTCATAATGTATCCTACATTGCATGGCTTTTCTTCCACCTCTGTTTATGAACCCAATAATTTCCTAGATCAGCTTTTGGGCGATTCTGGGGCTCCAGAGGTTTTGATGGTTGAATGTGAGTGTGTATGGTGGCAGGTTTCGGTGGCTGACTTGTTCAATAGCCATGTTTATATAAGGGGCTTGAGTACCCTATGTAAATGGGGCAGAATAATCACCTGGTATAACTCGGAGTAAACCAGGGTGGAACCTCCCACTTCCAATCAGAGTCTATCAAATCACAGATGTCTAGATGATGTAAAGAATGAAAAATTGCATCCTGTACAAATGGAATTCAAATTGGATTGGAGCTGGCAATCTGCTAAGAACTGCCAGGAAACTAAGAACAAGGGCTAGTAATGACAGGTAGGCATAAGAGAAATGGGGGGCTAGGTTTGCCTCTGCTTTAATTAGCATCTTCTTCCATGCGGCAAAGAAGGGTTACCTGGGACATTAATTAAATCTGTGGCTGATGCTAAACTGGGATGCATTCCAAGGACTAATGAGATCTAGAATTAACACACAGGAGCTGAGGGAGGAAAAAAACAAGACTCCTCTGAAGAAATACATCCTTTCCCAGCTGGAAACAGTGCAACCTGTGAACACAGGTCCCCACCAAGAGGACAAGTGAGAAAGGAACCAGGAGACGGTACTGGGCAAAACCTGAAATAAAAGCTTGCATCTCTTTAATTTTGAATATCTGTGTTTGTTTTTATTTTACCGAATTTCTTTGTTTTTCCCTAAGAGTTACTTTGATGGGCTGCAATGAAATAAGGTGGTGGTCCTTTAAGTCTCCCTGGATCAGCTGCATCGGCAACATTTGAGGGTTTGTTAGAAATGTGCATTCTCAGGCCCTACTTAAGGCCTAGGGAATCAGGAAGTTGCATGTTAAATGTGTTTTAATGAGCCCAACAGGTGATCTCATGCTCATTCGAGTTGGAGAACCTTTGTCATAAGGAATCATACCAGGCACAAAAGAAGTGGGTCTTCTCTGGGGGCAGCTGTTTCCCTCGACTGAAACATTTGTGTTAGAACAGTTTCAAAGAATTTCAGGCCTCTTGAAAAGGCACTTTATTCTAGCCTGTCCATGGGGTCTTGGCCTAGAAGGCTGAAAGCAGGAGAGACACTGATGTGATCTGTACTCATTTACAATTGTGTCTGGGTCAGCCTTGTTGGTGAGAACTAGAAGGGGTCTAGGAGGTGATGTTGTACCAGCCTTTTCATCTTCATATGAAGACTCGGCAAAGGAAAATGTCTTGCCTGTAGTCACCTGTGAATGTAAAATGATGTAGACTGGAACCAGTATAAGAACTTCTTATCAGGGCCAAGTTGAGACTGGAGTCCTCGTCCCTTGATTCGTAGTCTAAGGACTCCTTCTTCTGCCACAGGGAATCCATTTTCCAGTTGGCTAATGGAGTGTTTCAGGGGTCTCAGAGTATTTCCTTCAATGTGGTCTATGGTACGTCTATGGACTGATGAACAGGGACATGGGAAAAGGGTGTTTCTGCCTTGCTCTGAGCTTTGCCTTGTTTTTATGACAAGATGGTTCCCTCTGCTCAGCAAAGGGAGATCACACACACTTCTTAACAGAAATGCTTAGTTCTACAGTTTGTCATAACATATTTATTGATTGTCTACTATGTGCCTGGCACTGTGGGAGCTACATGAATGAATAAGGCTCATTCTACCATCAAAATGAATATTAATAAGGGTACCATTTCATTGATCATCCAAACCAGGATATATTTTGAAAGCTGAAGGGATTGTTGCTAGTATTTTATCCTTGGGGCAACAGTTGTAAACTAGGGCTCTACTGAGCAAACTGAGATGTATGATAACTTTGCTTAGGGACCATTGAGGGATGCTGAAATATACGGCATCCCCTGATGAATGAAGAGAACGTATACCTATCTCTGTATAATAGATGTACAAAATGTTATGAAAACATGAGAGAGGGGAGGGTCATGAGAGCTCAGAAGAGGGGGTATTTGAATTGGGCTTTTAAATTTGGATAAGATTTCCATTGGCATAGTGTCTAAGCACATGTATATGCCGTGTAAAATGGCAATGAAGTTAAAAATTGAGTGTGTGAGAAGAATGGTGATTGCCTGCTGTCACTGGAGAGGAGGCCATTGGTGTGTGGGATGGGATAATGGAGTTGAATGTGAGAGTGGTGTATGAGGTCATGGAGTTTTAAATGTTGATGTCAACTGGATATGAGCATTTTCCTCCAATACATGTAACTCAATAGCTGAGAGTAAGTTGTATGGTGTGTGCTAATTACTGCTTTTATTTATTTCATGCTTTGGTTGAGGCTCACTCTCTAGATGCCCTGTATTTATGGCTTTAGAGTGGGAGTAACTGTCTCTACTTTACAGAGCTGAGCTCTATGCAGCACATGTTTAAGAACGTCACTGATGTCTCTCCATCCTAGTACCAAAGAGCTTTCCTGGGCACTGAGGAGACCGACAAATAAGCAGACAAGTGGGTTCACTAATCATCAGCTCCCGAAGGAAGGAAATAAGGGCTACATTCTTAGTGAAGTTTTCTCCCTAAGTTGTGTTGCCACCTTGGTTGGAAGAGGTTTTCCATGGAAGTAAGTTTTCCAGAAAGGAAAATTTTGATGGATGTATCTTTTGACAGAGAGATAGGAAGGAAAAAATGAAAATTTAAAGTCCCTTCTCTTTTCTTCCAATTATTTCATTCTCCTCTCAAACTGCTCCTGTCAATACCTCATTACTGTCAATAGTGTCAATGCCACCAAAGTTCTCCAAGTTGCTAATTTCAAAGGTTGATTCTCAGTGTTCGTCTCCCTTGAACTCCTGCATTTAGTTGATCACATGTTTTTCACTTGATTTCCAATCCATCATACTCTTTTTACTTTCCTCCATCCTTAACTGTTGCTCCTTCTCAGTGCCCTTTATTGCTTTCTCCTCTTCCCCCAGAAGTGCTAACACTGGGGGGCCTTGGCCCTTGATGATCTTCTCTTCCATGTCTGCCTCCACTCCCTTGGTGACTTCATCCATTTAGAAGGGCTTAAACACCATGTGGTCTCCCAATCCCTTTTCTGAATGCTACATTATATTATCAGTCATCTACTAGATATCTCCACTTAAATAAACAGAAACATCCCAGATTTAACATGCTCAAACAGGACCTCTGCTCTTTCTCATAGGTTCTCCATTTAATCCACTGGGAAATCCCAAAAGCATGCTGTGCCTTTAGTATGTCTCCAGAATCTGACCATTTCTCTCTACCTTCACTGCCACCTTCCCGGACCAAGCCGCCATTGTCATTCACCCCTGGATTACTTTACTTACACAGCCTCTTGCTTCCATGTTGCCCCAGTGTATTCTATGCATAACAGCCAGCAGCTGGGGTGATTTTTTAAAAGTGTAAGTCAGATCATGTCACATCTCTGCTCAAAACCCTTCTGTGATTTTCCATCTCATGCTGAGTAAAAGCCAAAGAACTTATTTCCTACCAATTCTTTTGAACTCACTGCATTCCAACTTCACTGGTCTTCTTACTGTTCTTTGATCAGTGCAGACATGATCCTGCCTCAGGTCCTCTGCACTTGCTGTGCCCTCTGTGTGGAATGGCCTTCCTCCAGATATATGTATGTCTTACTCCACTGCTTCATCTCCTTCAAGCATTTGCTCAAATGTCACAACAATGGGTTGGGTTCTATGGGGAGAAGACTCTGTGGGTCTGGCACACAGGATGTTAATTTGGTAGTGCTCTTGGTATCCACATGTGTGGAAGGGAGTGGAAGGAAGCCGAAATGGACGGAGTGAGAATTCAACCTGTGAAATAAGCCTAATGACAGCCTCAACTGTGAGTGAGCTCTGGAGCTAAAATGGGCTGTTAGGGCTGTCCTCCACTGGGCTGAAAGCTCTGTCCTTTGCATCCCCTTCTTTAATCAGGACTGACCTTGGGTGAGGGGGCTTTCTGCCACTGAGCTAATCCTGGAATCAGCTGTCAGCATTTCCAGAAGCTGGGGATTAAGTTCTCCCTTGAAAGGGGGTCTGGACATCCTATAGTCATCTTCCCAATAAGTCTTATCCTCTACTTGTAAACAGTGCCCCACTCTCTACACTTCTAATCTCCTTTACCTCGCTCTGTTTTTCCACAGCACTAATCACAGTCTAACAAACCATATAATTAATTTACTCTGTGTTTTTGTTTATAGCCTGTCTCCCTCGACTAGAATGTAAGGCCCCATGAGAACAGAGATTTCTGTCTCTTGTTAACCAATGTATACTGAGTGCCTAGAACTGTCTCTGGCACTAGTGGACACTCAGTAAATATTTGTGAATGAGTGATTCTTGGTGAATTCCAGCTAGTAATCACTGTAGTACTGAATGTGGCTGGAAGTCAATGCTGAAAATAGGAGATGAATTCTGTCTTTAGAGTTCCTGGTATTCAGCAATATGCAAAATAAGAGAGATACTGTGAGGTGTTTATTATTTCATATTTTCTCCTGCTATTCAAAGCGGCCAGTGTTGGGTGACCTGTTTCTGACCTATGCTTGATTAACTCAGCTTTGGGGCCCATGGGAAAAAAATGAGTAATGACATGTAGAAGTTGGCTGACCCATACAAAGCGTGCTTCTTCTAATATTTATGAAGACTGACATTTCATTTGTATGAAGTGACTATTTACAATATATATCTTTTTCATAATATGCTCATGTTAACATGCATGGTATGTTAAGATCAATAGATATCTTAACAGTTGGCCCATTAGCCCCTGATGATCAGTATAATTTGGTAATGTGGACAGCAGTTCAGCAATAGCAGGGGTTGTGGTAGGAAGGAAAAAGCATTTAGCAGAGCAAAGATATAAATTCCTTTTGTTACCACTGACTGAACTTTCAGATCAGGTCAGGTCAGGTTTTATTGCTCTTGGCTAAAAGCCAGGGCAAGATTTACAGAGCAAGGAAGAGGCTCCGGGTGAGATCAGAAAGAATTACAGAGTGGCTGGAGAGAGGCATGAAGCAGTTAGAATGTCAGATGTAATTTTTACAAAAGAAACCATCAGATCAGTGCATCACTGTCAGTTTTATTATAAAGCATTTAACAGCTAAAAATAGGTGTTATTTCTAATGGCTTCATTGAAGAGAATCTGGAGATCTAGAAAAGCATAAAGATGAAAATAAAAATTGCCCATTAAAACTCCTGTTAATATTCCATTGTATCTGCTTCTAGACTTTTTTCTACATATTTATTTATACTCATACAGATAGGTGTTTTTTCAGATCTGGTATCATATTGGAGTATTTCTGCATGTCTTACTTTATTTACTTAATATTAGATGTTTAGCAATTTCCCGTATTATTAAATGTTTGTGAAAATGACTTCTAATAGCGTAATATGGCACTGTGTGTGTGTGTCAGTGCGTATTTTCCTTTATACCTGTCCTCTGTTTATACATTTATGCTGTTCTCAAATATTTGGTATTGAATAATATTGCAATGACCGTTCTTGAATATAAGCCATTTTGTACATCTTTGATTATCTTTTTAGTATGATTTTTCAGAAGTGGAATTACTGTACCAAAGGAGGTAGATATTTTAAAGACTCAATGCATATTGCCATAACAACCTCCCAAAAGGCTGCTTCCCTTTGGACTGCTACTAAGAAGCAAATTAAATAGTTTCCACACCCTAGACGACTCTGTTTATTCTCATCTGGGAGGGGAACATTTCCCCTTATTCTTCTTGGTTCTCTTGGCTGGTCTAATCATTAAATTGACGTAAGACAGATTAACAGAAGAAAAAAACAAATTTAATTTTGTAGGTATGGAGGTCTCATAGATGTGGGACCTAAGAAGTGATCAAAACAGGCTGTTTATATACCTTTTAGACAAAGAAACAACAGTTTTTAAAATATAGTCAAATTTGTGAAGAGCTGATGAGACAAAGAAACTTAGGCTTGGATACAAATTAGTGCAGAAACTAAGCAGAGTTTGTTCATACAGCCTTCTCGGCCCCAAATTGTCTATCTCTGGTGATAAGGATGTCTCTCTACCTCCTGGTGTAGGGAGGGGACCTTTCACACGAAAGATAATTCCTGCTTTCGGGGGGACAGAAGAGAGGTTCAGAGTGTCTTTCTTGCACTGGCTGTTTGTCAAATAACTTTAATTCAAAATAATCAACGTGCCACCTTGGCGTATTTTGGGGTGAATTATCTTGAGCCCCATTATTCTCAATATTTGTAATCTTTACCTGTGTGGGTTAAAAATGACATACTTATTTTAATTCAAATTTCCACTTATGGAGTGGACTTTTTTCACATTATGGCGGGTCATCTGAATTTCTTCTGTTCTGAAATGTCTTTTTTTGTCTTTTGCCTGTTTTCTATGGGAAGTTTATATTTTACTTATTGATTTTTTAAAATTTTTTCTAACTTAAATACACATGTATTCATCATAGGATGTTTAGGAAATACAGGAAAAACACAAAAAAAGAGAAAAGGCAAGCCACAATCCCATAGTGATAAACAAAGTTAATATTTTGATGTTTTCCTCCAGATGTCTATGTGCTTTTTTGTATGTTATACGTACAAAAAACTTTGTATAATTTTACTTTAGAATAAAACATACCTTTTGTTTTTGTTTGTCTTTGTTTTCACACTTCCATCCAAATTTACCTTTAATTACACAAGGATACATGAATAATATACTTTTTAAATTAAAACAGGATAGTTAAAGTCAAAGTCCCTTTTGACCACCCTCCTTCCCAAGCCCTGGCTCCTGTCCTCTTCCTTCTCTCCCTAGAGACCACCACTATTGTCAGTTGATCTGCATCCTTTGAGCAGATTTCATACATTTACATCACAGTTAGGATTTTGTGTCTGTGTGTGCGTGTATACTTTTAAAACTTTTATTGTGATATAAACTCAAAGAAAAGTTATGGAATGTAACTGTTCCATATGATGAATTACTAAGAAGTGAACACGGTGTTACTCAACTCAGGTCAAAGGACAAAACATTTCCAGCACCCCCAGGCCCCCATGGGTTCCGCACTGATCACATCTCCTAACAACTATCCTGAGTTTTATGCTAATTCCTTTTAAAAATAATTTTATCACCTAGGTATAAATTTATCTACCTACTTTGGTTCAGGTTTTTCTGTTTTTTCATTTATGGAGATCGAATTAAGCTGTGAATAATATATTCTTTGGTGCTTTGGTTCTCTCATTAAACATTATGTGTGTGAGCTCAATCTATTTTTCCTGCTGCTATCATTTGCTCCTTTTCCTCATAGTGTAGTATCCTGTTGCGTGAATACATCACCATTCCTTATCCATTCTACTGTTGACGGACATTTGGATTCTTCCTAGTTTTGGACATTTACAAGCAATGTTGGTATGAACTATTTTCTTTTCTTTTTTTTTTTTATTTTGGCATCATTAATCTACAATTACATGTGCAACATTATGGTTACTAAACTCCCCACTTCATCAGGTCCCCCCCACCTACCCCATTACAGTCACTGTCCATCAGCGTAGTGAGATGCTATAGAATCACTACTTGTCTTCTCTGAGTTGTACAGTCCTCCCCGTGCCCCCCCGAAATTATGTCTGCTAATCGTAATGCCCCTTTTTCCCTCTTATCCCTCCCTTCCCACCCATTTTCCCCAGTCCCTTTACCTTTGGTAACTATTAGTCCGTTCTTGGTATCTGTGAGTCTGCTGCTGTTTTGTTCCTTCAGTTTTTCTCTTTGTTCTTATGCTCCACATATGAGTGAAATCATTTGACACTTGTCTTTTTCGGCTTGGCTTATTTCAATGAGTATAATACCCTCTAGCTCCATCCATGTTGTTGCAAATGGTAGGATTTGTTTTCTTCTTATGGCTGAATAATATTCCACTGTATATATGTACCACTTCTTCTTTATCCATTCATTTACTGATGGACACTTAGGTTGCTTCCATTTCTTGGCTATTGTAAATAGTGCTGTGATAAACATAGGGGTGCATCTGTCTTTTTCAAATTGGGCTGCTGCATTCTTAGGGTAAATTCCTAGGAGCGGGATTCCTGGGTCAAATGGTATTTCTATTTTGAGTTTTTTGAGGAACCTCCATACTGCTTTCCACAATGGTTGAACTAATTTGCATTCCCACCAGCAGTGTAGGAGGGTTCCTTTTTCTCCACATCCTCGCCAACATTTGTTGTTGTTTGTGTTTTGGATGTTGGCCATCCTCACTTGTGTGAGATGATATCTCATTGTGGTTTTAATCTGCATTTCTCTGATGATTAGCGATGTGGAGCATCTTTTCATGTGCCTGTTGGCCATCTGAATTTCTTCTTTGGAGAAGTGTCTATTCATGTCCTCTGCCCATTTCTTAATTGGATTATTTGCTTTATGTTTGTTGAGGTGCGTGAGTTTTTTATATTTGGATGTCAACCCCTTATCGGATATATCATTTATGAATATATTCTCCCATACTGTTGGGTGTCTTTTAGTTCTACTGATGGTGTCCTTTGCTATACAGAAGGTTTTCAGCCTGATATAGTCCCACTTGTTCATTTTTGCTTTTGTTTCTCTTGCCCGGGGAGATATGTTCATGAAGAAGTCATTCATGTTTATGTCCAAGAGATTTTTGCCTATGTTTTTTTCTAAGAGTTTTATGGTTTCATGACTTACATTCAGGTCTTTGATCCATTTTGAGTTTACTTTTGGGTATGGGGTTAGGCAGTAGTCCAGTTTCATTCTCTTACATGTAGCTGTCCAGTTTTGCCAACACCAGCTGCTGAAGAGGCTGTCATCTCCCCATTGTATATCCAAGGCTCCTTTATCAAATATTAATTGCCTGTTTATGTTTGGGTTAATGTTTGGATTTTCTATTCTGTTCCACTGGTCTGTGGGTCTGTTTTTGTGCCAATACCAAATTGTCTTGATTACTGTGGCTTTGTACTAGAGCTTGAAGTCAGGGAGCGTAATTCATTCCCTGTTTTATTCCTCCTTCTCAGGATTGCTTTTGCTATTTGGGGTCTTTTGTGGTGCCATATGAATTTTAGAATTATTTGTTCCAGTTCATGGAAGAAAGCTGTTGGTAGTTTGAGAGGGATCGTGTTGAATCTGTAGATTGCTTTAGGTAGTATAGCCATTTTGACAATATTTTTTCTTCCTAGCCAAGAGCATGGGATGCATTTCCATTTGTTAGTGTCCTCTTTAATTTCTCTTATGAGTGTCTTGTAGTTTTCAGAGTATAGGTCTTTCACTTCCTTGGTTAGGTTTACTCGTAGGTATTTTATTCTTTTTGGTGCAATTGTGAATGGAACTGTTTTTCTGATTTCTCTTTCTGTTAGTTCATTGTTAGTGTATAGGAAAGGAACAGATTTCTGTGTGTTAATTTTGTATCCTGCAACTTTGCTGAATTCAGATATTAGATCTAGTAGTTTTGGAGTGGAGTCTTTAGGGTTTTTTATGTACAATATCATGTCATCTGCAAACAGTGGCAGTTTGACTTCTTCCTTACCAATCTGGATGCCTTGTATTTCTTTGTTTTGTCTGATTGCCATGGCTAGGACCTCCAGTACTATGTTAAATAACAGTGGAGAGAGTGGGCACCCCTGTCTTGTTCCCAATCTTAGATGAAAAGCTTTCAGCTTCTCACTGTTAAGTATGATGCTAGCTGTGGGTTTGTCATATATGGCCTTTATGATGTTGAGCTACTTGCCCTCTATAACCATTTTGTTGAGAGTTTTAATCATGAATGGATGCTGACTTTTGTCAAATGCTTTTTCAGCATCTATGGAGATGATCATGTGGTTTTTGTTCTTTTTGTTGATGTGGTGGATGATGTTGATGGATTTTCGAATGTTGTACCATCCTTGCATCCCTGGGATGAATCCCACTTGATCATGGTGTATGAGCCTCTTGATGTATTTTTGAATTCGGTTTGCTAATATTTTGTTGAGTATTTTTGCATCTACGTTCATCAGGGATGTTGGTATATAATTATCTTTTTTGGTGGGGTCTTTGCCTGGTTTTGGTGTTAGAGTGATGCTGGCTTCATAGAATGACTTTGGAAGTATTCCCTGCTCTTCTATTTTTTGGAAAACTTTAAGGAGAATGGGTATTATTTCTTCTCTATATGTCTGGTAGAATTCAGAGGTGAATCCATCAGGTCCGGGGTTTTTGTTCTTGGGTAGTTTTTTGATTATCACTTCAATTTCGTTGCTGGTGATGGGTGTGTTTAGTTTTTCTGTTTCTTCTTTGGTCAGTCTTGGAAAGTTGTATTTTTCTAAGTTGTCCATTTCTTCTAAGTTTTCCAGCTTGTTAGCGTGTAGATTCTCAAAATATTCTCTTATAATCCTTTGTATTTCGGTGTGGTCCATCATTATCTTTCCTTTCTCTTTTCTGATTTTGTTTATGTGTGTAGATTCTCTTTTTCTCTTAATAAGTCTGGCTAGAGGTTTATCTATTTTGTTTATTTTCTCAAAGAACCAGCTCTTGGTTTCATTGATTTTTTCTATTGTTTTATTCTTCTCCATTTTATTTATTTCTTCTCTGACCTTTTTTATGTCCCTCCTTCTGGTGACTTTGGGCCTCATTTGTTCTTCTTTTTCCAATTTCAGTAACTGTGTCTTTGGACTATTCATTTGGGAATGTTCTTCCTTCTTTAAATAGGCCTGGATTGCAATATACCTTCCTCTTAGAACTGCGTTTGCTGTGTCCCACAGAAGTTGTGGCTTTGTGTTGTTGTCATTAGTCTCCATATATTCTTTGATTTCTGTTTTGATTTGGTCATTAACCCATTGGTGAATTAGGAGAATGTTGTTAAGTCTCCATGTATTTGTGAGCCTTTTTGTTTTCCTTCTAAAATTTATCTCTAATTTTATACCTCTGAGCTCTGAGAAGTTCGTCGGTAGAATTTCAATATTTTTGATTTTACTGAGGTTCTTTTTGTGGCCTAGTATGTGTTCTATTCTGGAAAATGTTCCATGTGCACTTGAGAAGAATGTGTATCCTGCTGCTTTGGGTGTAGAGTTCTGTAGATGTCTGTTAGGTCCATCTGTTCTAGTGCGTTGTTCAGTGCCTCTGTGACTTTACTTATTTTCTGTCTGGTTGATCTATCCTTTACAGTGAGTGGTGTGTTGAAGTCTCCTAAAATGAATGCATTGCTTTCTATTTCCTCCTTTAATTCTGTTAGTATTTGTTTCACATATGCTGGCGCTCCTGTGTCAGGTGCATATATATTTATAATGGTTATATCTTGTTGGACTGACCCCTTTATCATTATGTAATGTGCTTCTTTATCTCTTGCTACTTTCTTTGTTTTGAAGTCTATTTTGTCTGATGCAAGTACTGCAACACCTGCTTTTTTCTCTGTGTTGTTTGCATGAAATATATTTTTTCATCCCTTCACTTTTAGTCTGTGTATATCTTTGGGTTTGAGGTGAGTCTCTTGCAAGCAGCATATAGATGGGTCTCACTTTTTTATTCATTCTATTACTCTGTGTCTTTTGATTGGTGCATTCAGTCCTTTTACATTTAGGGTAATTATCGATAGATATGTACTTATTGCCTTTGCTGGCTTTAGATTCGTGGTTACCAAAGGTTCAAGGGTTGATTCTTTACTATCTGACAATCTAACTTAACTTTCTTGTTAAGTTATTGTAAACACCGTCTGATGTTTCTTTATTTCTCTCCCTTCTTATTCTTCCTCCTCCATTCTTTATATACTAGGTGTTTTATTCTTTGCCTTTAGTTAGTATTTGGATGGTCTGCTTTCTTTGCTATGATTTTATTTTCTCTGGTGACATCTTTTAGCCTTAGGTGTGCTTCCATCTAGAGCAGTCCATTTAAGATATCCTGTAGTGGTGGTTTATGAGAGGCAAACTCTCTCAACTTTCGTTTGTCTGGAAGTTGTTTAATCCCTCCATCATATTTAAATGATAATCGTGCTGGATACAATATTCTTGGTTCGAGGCCCTTCTGTTTCATAACGTTAAATATATCATGCCATTCTCTTCTGGCCTGTAAGGTTTCTGTTGAGAAGTCTGATGATAGTCTGATGGGTTTTCCTTTGTAGGTGATCTTTTGTCTCTCTCTAGCTGCCTTTAATACCCTGTCTTTATCTTTGATCTTTGCCATCTTAATTATTATGTGTCTTGGTGTTGTCTTCCTTGGGTCCCTTGTGTTGGGAGATCTATGAGCTTCGGTGGACTGCGAGACTACTTCCTTCCCCAGCGAGGGAAAGTTTTCAGCAATTATTTCTTCAAAGACACTTTCTATCCCTTTCTCTCTCTCTTCTTCCTGTGGTACTCGTATAATGCGAATATTGTTCCGTTTGGATTGGTCACACAGTTCTCTTAATATTCTTTCATTCCTAGAAATCCTTTTATCTCTCTCTGCCTCAGCTGCTCTGTACTCCTGTTCTCTGTTTTCTATTCCATTAACTGTCTCTTGCATCTCATCCATTCTGCTGTTAAGCCCGTCGATCGCTTGTCTGATTTCTGTATTGTCTTTCCTCAGTTCCCTCACTTCCTCCCTCAGCTCTTGCACATTTCTCTGTAGGTCCTTCAGCATGGTTATGACTTTTATTCTGAATTCTTTTTCAGGAAGATTGTGCATGTCCATCCCTTCAGACTCCCTTTCTGGTGTCTGGGTCTGGATAAGCTTTGTTTGTACCATATTCCTCTGCCTTTTCCTTGGCAATAGAAATTAATTCGCTGGTAGGTGCCACGTATGTCAGCTAGATCTTTAAGACTTAAAAAAAAAAAAAAAAAGAAAGAAGAGAAAGAAAAGAAAAGAGAAAAAAACCAACAAAAAAATAAACATACAAAAAAAGCAAAAAATAAAAATAAAACCAAAAAGACGCCCGCCAGGAGTAGATTCTGTGAGGATGCTGTAGGTGGCACTGTTGCTCCACTATTTCGCAGCCACGGCCGCGCGGCCCCAAGGACCCTTTGTCACTCTGGCTGCAGCGGAAATGAATGGAAGGCTGCTGATCTCTGTGTTAAGTCTAAGTGCGGCTACTTTTTCCCTGTCGCCAGCCAAGGTGTCCGAAATTCCGCAGGACACCCAGCCTGGTGGGCTGAGTGTGCTGGGACCATGCTGCTCCTCCGTTGAGCCCTATGTCTTTAAGACCACTAAAAACAGTGCGCGCTTTTCTTTTGTCCCGGGGATCCAGCTGCG
>JAVSCE010014365.1:0-87848 GCA_032199065.1 Smutsia gigantea | reverse complement strand
ATGTAGATTCATTGTTTTGCATGTGTTTAACTGTTGCAACACCATTTGTTGAAAAGACTGTCTTTCCTCCATTGTATTACTTTTGCTCCTTTGTCAAAGATCAGTTGACTATATTTATGTGGGTCAATTTCAGGGCTCTCTATTTTGTTCCACTGATCTGTTTGTTTTTTCTTAAGTCAATACCATATTGTCTGGGTTACTGTAGTTTTATAGTAAGTCTTGAAGTTGTGTAATGTCAGTCTTCAACTTCACTCTTCTTCAATATTGTGTTGATATTCTGGGTCTTTTGTCTCTTCCTAAAAACCTTAGCATCAGCTTGTCAATATCCACAAAATAACTTGCTGGGATTTTGACTGGGATTTTATTGAATCTATAGATCAGTTTGGGAGTAACTGACATTTTGATTCTATTAGGTCTTCCTATCCATGAATATGAAATATCTCTATATGTATTCAGCTCTTTTTTCTTTCATAACAGTTTTGCAGTTTTCCTCATATAAAGCTTGCACATATTTATTTTATTAGATTTACCCATAAGTGTCTCAATCATTGTTGTTTTAGATTGCTAGTCTGATAATTCCAACATCTCTGTCATAACTGAGTCTGGTTTTGACACTTGCTCTGTCTCTTCAAACTGTATTTTTTACCTTTCAGTAAACCTTATAATTTTCTCCTGATAGTCAGGCATGATGTACTGGGCAAAGGGAACTGCTGTAAATGGATCTTTAATAATGTAGTAGTGAGTGTGTGTGGAGAGGAAACATTCTACAGTCCTATGACTAGTGAGTCTGTGCCTCCGGACTGAAATTAACAAGTACTTCTCACTTTCCCTTCCTTTAGATGGGACAGTAAGCATCTCAGTATGTCGGTGGAGAGATCATTCATAGATGGTCTAGCAGATGAGACAAATAAAAGCCTGAAAAGTTAATGTGAAACAAAATGGGAGAGTCTTGAATACACAGTTAAGTAGTTTCAAGTTAATTTGATAGCTAGCTTGAGAGGATCAATGAAAATTTTAAGATAGGGAAATAAAATATATAAAGCCTTACTGAAAGAATATTTTTTTCTAAAAGAAGGACAGGGTAATTTGGAAGTAGGGAGGCTCAGAGATGTAGACCAGTAAGAAGGCTAGCACAGATTGTGTTAATCAAACCTGAACTTAAGGAGTGGCCAAGGAAACAGAAAAGAATGGATAAAAAGTATCCCATGGAAACTAAAACCAATATAATTCAGCAACTGGTTGGCCATATGGAATAGGAGAGAGGGTAGAATCAGAAACAATATAAAGAGTTCAAGCCTGAGTAAGGCTGTTGGAATGAATTAAATGTCAGGAAAATAAATTGTCTTGAGCAAGAAAATGAGAAGTTTGATTCTGAAAATGTTGAATTTGTAGTGCCAGTGAGGTGAAAATACCAGTGAAGTAGTTAGCTCCTTAGGTCATCTGTTGTAGAGATATATTAGAACTGAAGATATGGATGTAAGGGTTGTTTACTTAGATGTGATAGTTGAATCTATGGATGTAGACGAATTTTCTGAAAAATAGATTCTAAAGAAAGAAGAAGACTGCGAATAGAATCTTCAGGAATATACAAAAGTAGTGGGACCCAGCTTAAAGATAAAGTGATTAGGGAAGATCTGCAAATAGCTACATAACTCACATGATGGGCTCACAAAGTAAGTTGTGTGAGAAGAATTTTGAGAAATATTCAGACATATCCAGCAAACTTGTGGGCTTTTTCAACAGAAGTCTACTGGCTGGAGAGTTTAAAAATCCTATGCTTGACCCAGTAACAAAGCTTAGTTAGTTTAAGGAAGGACAATCTAGGAAAAACATGGTTTCCAAAGCATGGACTTTGAAAGGTGGTAGAATCTAGAAGTTAAGGATGGAGTCTCTAGAGCCAGAGTGTGTGTGTTTGAATCCCTGCCCTGCCACTTTCCAGCTGTGTGGCTTGAAGCAAGTATAGATTCTGTGCCTCGGTATCTTCAAATGCCTAATTAAGAAAACACTACTGCAAAAGTTCATTGTAGTGATTAAAGAAGTTAAAATAAAGCAAGTACGTACAGTAGTTCTTTAGACTGATGAAGTGCCGCCAAAATGTTAATTATTATTATGTCCAATCTCATGGCTCAACTCCCGTTAGATTGTCTGAGACCTATGGAGAGATATGTCACTATTCTTTAAGATATAGATGCACAAGAACACTTCTCTGCGAAACTTCTAACAAGCTGTAAAATAAAAGGAGTTACTTTCCATCACCCGGTCACACACTTTCAGCCTTGGCAACAGGAAGAGATAAATGTTGTACAAAGCAGATCAGGTAGAAAGACTTCAGTATCCAGAAAAACAAGGACAGATCGGCAGCAACAGTCTGACCTACAATATTGAAGCACTGCCTGCTGTGCTAGCAGAGCTATGGCCATCAAAATTAGAGACCTACTCTACCTAGATGAACAGCGTGACTGACTATAGCACCTAATAACATACTGCAGATACACTGGGAGTGGAGCACTTAAAGATATTCCCCCAAGGTGAGAAATGACAAGGGCAGGCATGATAGAAGGACTGGAGTAAAATTTTTCAGCAAATGGGATAACAGGATAGTAAAATTTGGGTGGCGTATACTTAGCAGACTGGAAGAATAAGAGGAGCTGACAAAAGACACAGAAGAACCAGTCAGAAGTGAGGAGAGTGGTTTTACAGAAGCCATGAAGGAGGAAATCTTCAGAAGTGTGGAGTTGTCAACTGCTTTAACTATTGCAGGAATGTCCAGAAGAATGAATATTGACATAGGTGATTGAATTTGGAAACCAGAAAGTCATATTCTAGTAGTTTCAGTGAAATAGTGGTGTTAAGACACTGATTTTAAAAACTAAAATTGTGAATGGGTGATAAAAAAGTGAAGACACTTGTGAAATCTTCTCTGAAGAAAATGTGGAAATAAGAAAAATAGAAAAGTTAGTACCTTGATGGGGTGTTAGAAAGTGGTAAATTAATTTTTGGTTTAAGGAGAGCTAGGTCACGTTTGTAGGCAAAAAAGGAAAACCCGACACTGGGAGCTATTAAGAATTCAGGCAATAGAGAAACTAAAAAATGGAACATCATACAAAGAACAAGCAGAAAAGAGCTTCCTTATTTTTTATCTGTCTTTTCTAGTGGCAGGAACAGCGTCTGTCTCTGAAGAGTTCAAGTTATAGGCATTAATATAAGGAGAAATATGGAAAAACTTGTGATGGGACTTTCATGAAAATCCCCAAAGAAGAGCAAATACAGTAAGCAGATTTCATAGAGAAAGGCACTGTAGCATAGTTCTGAGACTATGTTGTGGACCTTGAAGACTCTTCCAGGAAAAGGTGTAGGCAGTCGCTCATCAATTTTCACATTAGTGTTCTACCATTAAGGTGACACAGCTTCGCTAGGTTTTTGATGTTTTCTTTGTGTCTACTCATTTCTCCTCCTTCTATGCATTGACTATTTTACCGTCTCTTCAGGATATTTTATCTCTGCCCTGGTATTAACCAGATTAACTATGCATAACTCAACATATTCCAATACCCTTAAGTTTATTTTATAATAAATTCCTCTTATTGCATGTAACATTGATATAAAACTGTATCTAATTTACTCAGATTTTCTGTTTGCTTATAATTTTTACCAACCTGAGAACTTCAGTCCAATCATTTTCTTTCATGGTCCTTCTTGCTTTTTCATCCCTCTGTACATGCTTTCAGCCTCAGCTCTCTGTATTCATTACATGATCCTTTTGAGGCTTGCAATTTATGTTTCTTAAAAAGAGAATATGATTGGCCCAGCTTTTCATTATTTGGCCAGAATTTTTCATGTTTTATCATCTCATAAGTTTCTGATAAGTTTAGGGAATGGCTTGTGACAATCAAGTGACCATTTGTAGTCTAATCCACTATCACTGAGTATTGGTTGTGGAGAAGTATGAAGTGAAACATCATGTGGGCAGAACATAATCAAGAAATAATCAGGGGTCACTTCCCCTAGCTAGCGAATGGCTTTGACCTAGTAGGTACTATGATCAACCGACTGAGGACACCAGTGAATTAAATAAATTAACACAGGTAAACCACATATATTTCTGAAATGATTCTCAGTTCTGTCTTTTCCTTCTCATTCTGATCAACAGTCTTAGTTTATACATTCTTATCATCTCATATCTTGACCTTTGCTAACTTGTCTCTGGTTTCTTCTCCATTGTAAACTATCTTATACATTGATTTTGGAGTTCTCTTCCTAAAACACATATTAAATCACAAAAAAATAAAACAATAATAACTAGCACTTTAAAGTGCTATCTATATTCTATTCACTTAGCATGTCTAGTCTTTTATTATCCTTTTCAAATGATAGATTACTATTATTATCCTCATCTACATATAAAGATGTTGATACTCTGAAAAGTCAAGTAATTTGTGCAAGAAAATTAAATTAGTAAGTGGTAAAATGAGGATGTGAGCCAATATTTATTGACTTCAATATCACTTCAATAATTATGATTTTATACTCTCCTATACAACTTTTCATAACTTACAAAAAGAAGTTCAAAATCCTTATGCATTCATACATAGTTCTTTACAATTTTTCCTGACCACACTAAGAGGCTCATTTCTTGCCTCTCTCTTCTGCCATGTACCTTCCCTACAATTTAACCATACTGAACTCCTTGCAGGTTTCTAAATATGTTACTTTAAGAAATATCTATTTATTCCCCAAATCTTGGGCTGGATATGTTTAAATGATGCAATTCTAAGTCTCTTCTAGTACGATTTTTTGTACTACTGTAACTGGAAAGCTAAGAAATAAATCTCCAGATATTTCTTGTAACTGGAGTCATGAAGGCTGTGATAGAATTCTAACTCATCTCTTTGGCCCCAAGATTCCCATACCCTGGTTATTCAATTAAATATTAATATAGGTAAGGCTGCGAAGGGATGTTACAGATATAATTTAAGTCCCAAGTCAGTTGATGTTAATGTACAGAGATTATCTGTGTTGTCTTGGTGCAATCAAGTGAATCCCTTCAAAAGCAGAAAATTTTCTTCAGCTGGTGGCAGAAAGAGACTTCAGAGGCTTTTCAAGCAGGAGAATGGCTTACTGGGCCTGCTGTTGCTGTCTTAGAAAATGGAGAGAACCATGTGCAAAGACCAGAAAGTGGTTTCTAGAAACAAAGAGTGACCTCTGACTGACAGCTTTTAAGGAAATGGGGACCTCAGTCCTACAATCTGATGGAGCTAAATTTTGCCAACCACCTATATGAGCTAGAAGCAGATATTTTCCCAGACCATCTAGACTAGAAGTCAACATGGCTGATACTTTGATTGCAGCCTTGTTATCCTGAGCTATGCTGAGCAAAGAACCCAGTGGTGCCATGTCATACTTTTGAACTAGGTAACTGTGAGCCAAGAAATGGATGTTGTTTTAAACTGCTAAATTCATGGAAACTTGTTACACAGGGAAAGAAAACAACTACAGAGTCAAAGTTTTGCTACTAAGTTTCACTCCCATAAAATCTGTAAGGCAGAAGTCAGGCATAGGCCCTTTAAAATGGCTTTTCAGTTTTCTGGCTGGCCAAAAATAACTTTGGAGATGTCATTCCTCAATTTCCAGCTTCAAGAAAGTGACAATTATAGCAATAAGAGTGAACAGACTCCACATTTCTGAATCTAATCATTAGCATTATGGGTGCTGAGAAAAATAGTGGCTAACATGGTACCTAGATTCCATATTCCGTTTTCCAGACAGATTCAGTGTTTGTAGTAGTAGTTATAACTTCCTGAACAGTCCTCTGAATCCCTGAATCATGGCTACAGCAGTGCTACATTAAAGTTCATAATTTGTGAGATCACTCTGATTCCTTCTTTTCTGATTATGATGAAGGCATTAGTGTGTCTAATGTATCTGTTCTGAGGATTCTAGATGTCATTACTAGAGGTCCAGTCTTAAGCTTCTTTTCCCAACTCTTGCAATAACTTTATAAATACCAAATTGGCTCTATTAGGTCCCATTTTACTTAAAATATTTGTAGTGGTTTCTGTTACCTAAAACAAGCCCTGACAGATAAAGTGTTTGATACCAGAAGTAACTGCAGGCAATAGAACTTCAAGATTGGGAATCCAGGATTGGTTATCTGATCTGATTGGGAATAAAAGTAGTGCAATTTTGTTAGTCCTGGAGAATGCATCGCTATTAGTTTATAGCACACAGAGGCAAATAGTTACTTAAATTTGCACTGGTGAATGTAGTGAAGCAGTATTATGATAAACTATTATTTTTGGAGTGAGGAATACAAGGTTTGTGTGTAGGATGTCTGTTTCTGACGTACTTGAGAGTTTAAGAAAATATAATGGTATTCTCAGGCGTATAAATTCTTGGCTTGGGATTTCTACATTGAGCTAAAACCTCTAGAGGGGACTGAGGTATCATAGTATAAAAGATTCCCACTGGCTACTGGCAGAAGTTTAAATAAATTCTACTTAGAGAAAAGCTTCCACAAGTTATAACTATAGGATATCTTCAGATTAAAAGTAAGCATGTGTATACAAGAAATCCACCTTAAATATAAAGACACAGATAGATGAAAAGTAAATGGAAAAAGAAAAATATACCGTGCTAACCCTAACCAAAAGAAAGTGAAAGTAGTTAAATTTACTTCTGACAGGCATTTCACAGCAAGGAAAGATATCAGGGATAAAGAGAGCATTACATAATAATAAAGGGGTCAATTCTCCACAAAGACATAACACCCCTTATTGTGTGTACACCTGTGATACTCAGGGTTCTCCAAAGAAACAGAACCAATAGGAGATTTTATATATCTCCATATATATATAAAATGAGGAATTGGCTATGTGGTTATGGAAGCTGAGAAATCCCACAATCTGGTATCTATAAACTGGAGACCCCGGAAAGCCAGTAGTATAATTCCAGTCTGAGTCTGAAGGCCTGAGAACCAGGGGAAGAAACACCACATAATGGGAGAAAATATTTACAAATCATATGTATGGTAATGATTTAATATCTGCAAAATATAAAGAACTCCTACAACTCAACAACAAAAAGAACAAATAACTCAATTTAAAAATGGGCAAAGCCTCCAATAAACATTTTTCCAAAGAAGATATACAAATGACCTATAAACACATGCAAACATACTTAATATCATTAGTTATTAGTAAAAACAAATCTAAACTGCAATGTAATACCACTTCCACCTATAAGAATAGCTTTTAAAAACAGTCATCCAAATAACAAGAATTGGCAAGAATGTGGAGAAATCAGAATCTTTGCACATTACTAATGAGAATACAAAATGGTGCAGCCTCTGTGGAAAACCATTTGAGAGTTTCCCAAAAGTTAAACATAGAATTACCATAAGGGACTCAAAAAGATACTTGTACACAAATGATTATAACAACATCATTCACAAAAGCAAATCGATGGAAGCAATCCAAGTGTCAATCAACAAATGAATAAACTTTAAAAAATGTAATATATCCATGCAATGTAATATTATTCAACCATTAAAAGAATGTAGTTCTGATACATGAATCATGTATGAATCAACCTTGAAAATATTATATGAAGCAAAATAAGCTAGACACAAAAGGACAAAAAGGAATATCTGGAATAGACAAATTCATAGAGACAGAAAGTAAGTTAGAGAATGGGTTGCTGAGAGAGGGAATGGGAATTTATTATTTAAAAGGTACGGAGTTTTTGTTTGGTTCAATGAAAAATGTTCTGGAAATAGCTAGCAGTGATGGTCGCACAGCACTGTGAATGTATATAATATCACTTAAAAATTGTTAAAGTGGCAAATTTTATGTTATGTATATTTTGCCACATTAAAAATTAAAAAGAAAGCATGGTCCCAGAAAGAACAGTAAACACCTGAAAAGAAAGTTATGATCGTCAGTAAGCAAAAAGAAGAGATAACATATTTACAACCCCCAAGGGCTGCAAGTATATATATTGTCAGACACAAAGTATAGAGTAGTCAGGCTCAAAATGTTTAGAGAAATAAAAAATGAAATTACAAAGATCATTTATCAAGAAACTATTGGAAAACAATAGGCATATTTGGAAAAAATGAAATCTTCCAGAAATTAAAAGCTGTATATTCAGTGTAAAAAAAAAATCCTCAATGGAGAGGTTAATGGCAGATTGCAGTTCTCATACAGCTAAACAGAGTATTACAATATACATTTAAAGTACTTGTTCAGAATGCAGTTAAGATCTAAGACAGAAAATATGAAAGAGAGACTAAAAGAAATGGAGGATAAACTGAGAAGGTCTAACATTTAACTGATTAGGTTTACCAAGATAAAATTAAGAGAAGGTACAGGAGGTAGAAAGTCAAAATTTAAATAAATATTTGTGACTTCTTTTCCCAGAAAAAGTCACACAGATAATTCAGAAAATAACCAGAAGTACTGAATATGTGTGTGTGTATATATATATATATATATATATATATATATATATACACACATCTGAATATACGTATATATACACATATATGCCTTAAATATAATCTTAATATACTTCTTAAAACCATTTGAGGAGCATTGGGTCGAGATATTTGTAGAAGTTTCAAGACATCAAATGTATTGTACATACATTATAAATATAAAGAAATTATTATTAGGTAAGTTCTAATAGCATTTAGAACACCAAAGATAAGAGTATTATTAAAAGCAGGCATAGAAAAAATCCAGGTTGCCTTCAAAAAGTGACAGTTAAATAGATCTGACTTTTCAATACAACAGTGTTCAAAAGACAGGGGAATGACATCTTCAGTATGCTGAAACAAAACAGCTGCCAAAATGTAATTCTAAACTACATAAATACATTTCAACAATGAAGGGAAACAAAGAATTCTGTAAGCAATGAAACTTGGGATTTTTCTAAATGAGTACTGACTGCATAAAGCAACAACAGCAACATCTTTGGGTATTAAGTGAGAAAAACGGCAAATGCTTTAGGAGGCAGTTAAATTGAGTGGAAGTGTTCTAAGGTTCTTGTAATTTGTATTATACTTAGACTTCATTCAGTAGGCATATGTAATCTCTAGGTTACCCATACAAAAATAGAAACAAAAAATTTCCCAGCTAGTAGAGAAAACAAAAATGAATGATAAAAAATTATTCAGTACATAACAAAGTAAAAAGGCAAGAAAAAGAAACAAGGGGTAGATCACACATATAGAAAATACAACATAATATGGTTCTTTTAAACTCAAATATGTTGCAACTTCATTAATTACAAATGATAAATTTATAATTATAAATTATAAATGGTGTATTTAAGAAGCAAAATATTACCATACCAAAAAAAAACAACCCACCGATACACTGTTTTAAAGAGACACCTCTAAAGCATAAGAATACAGAAAGTGTGTACAGAAAGAAAGAGAATGAAAAATGAAATAATGAGTCTATATGAATATAATCAATGTTAGGATGTACCAGGTCTATAACACCTAAACTTAATCAAATATGTCATAAATGTGAAGCAACTAGACATCATATGCCTCCTGATATGATGTAGTAGAAATACTTAGTACCACATATGAAGCACTCTTTTCAAAGTATCAGATCTAATTTTGATCAAGTTTAAAATCTACCTACCAGATTACAGGGAGTGCAGAACAGAAAGAATCATGCTAAAGGACAACAATATAATGCAATTATGGAAATCCAAAACATGGGAAATTCTACAAGTCTAATGGCTTGATTTCACCAACAAGTAGCAGAAAGGGAAAGCAAACTGTTGTGGAATAAAAGAAACAAGAGACATATTGATCAAATGTGATGTGTGAACCTTGTTTGGACCTTGGCTGGAAAAACCAACTGTAAAAATGCATACTGAATCTGTAAGGGAAATTTTTATATCGACTGGAATTATCACCTTATAGCATTATTAAATTTTAGGTGTGATACTCCATTGTAGTTACATTTTAAAAAGTTCTTAATTTTGAAATATATACTGAAGTATTGATGAACGAAATTATATGATATCTTGGATTTTTTTAAGTACTTGATTATACTAATAACAAAATAATAAAATAAATGGATGTTGCTGAATACATATTTGATATCTGTTCAGGGATGCATTTGACTTTCCAAACAAAGAAGAAATTATAGAAGAGAAAACATATGACATATGTGGTTTTAAAACATTCATACATAAAAATAACTCCAAACCTGGTGCCAATCTTTATGATCGATGTAAGAGTTAAGAGTTAGGAACTTTGACATGCACCCTCACTACAGTAAGAGACCTTAAACATTTAAAAGAAAGCATCTTATTATTTGGAATTCTTTTGAATACATGTGATTACAACCCAACACAAAACAGCTTATGTAAAACAGAAAATTTATGAATGTGTATAACATGGGAAGGCTGAGTAGATTTGATTTCAGGCATGACATTATTAAGGCATTCAAATGCTGCTGCTCTTTTGTTCTCCCTCATTCTTTTGACTCTGCTTCACTTTGTGAGTTTTGTGTATCATCCTCATTCTCTTCTGAGTGTGTGTTTCCCTCAAGTGAGCTGGGTGAATTTGGAAGACACTGCAGTACATATCCACGGAAAAGAACAAACGATTAGCAGTAAGTGCTGGCTCAGTTACAGTTACACAATATATTTACATTTTTGCATGGCAATGAGAAATGATTTATAGACATATACTTAATTATACAGCAGTGTTCCCAAAGTGGCCTCAGATATGAAAATCCAACGCCACTTCCTTATTATATATCTGACTTGGTTTTTTGGTCAGGGCCTGCTCATAGCTCTACTGGAAAGCAATGAAGAGAAACAATAAAACTAACCCCCACCCCCACTCCCCCAACCCCCTGACACACAAAATTGAGTCCAATCCTACAATCTCATCCTATTCCAATAACTTAAACTTGTCTCTTCAGGTAATTCAGTGAGTCTGTGCTTGGAAGATTCAAATACTTGCTCTAGTGTTATGCCATCTTCCTCTTGATCCTTCTCAGGTGGTTTGTGGCTATATTTGGAAGGAAGGTGGACATGACTTATGTGACACCAGGACATTTAAAGGGTTATAAGATTTTTTGCACCCTTATGTAGTCCTTTGAATTTCCATTGGTCTCTCTGGATCCTCAGGAGTTAATCTGTGCTGCTTTCCAGAATTGCCAGTGCTGAGGTGAAACTGGAGTCACTTGTCTTCCCAGGGGTTATACGCTGCCTGTGCTTGTGGAATTCATTTTCTTGGACACTGACCCCTAATCTTGAAGTTCCAATCTTTATGGTCACTCTTTACAATCCCAGGTTCCTGCTGTGCCAGAAGTCTTCCATTAACCTTAAATAGCACCCTCACTGACACACACTGGAATAGCTGGGTCTCTATATTGTGCAGGCCAGAGGGAATTGGAGACTTTGCCTCAGGCTTATCAAACTAGTTGCCTAATACTTACATATCAACATCATAGCTGAAAATTTGTGTTGAAAGTAGGAGTCTAAGCGAATTCTTCTAGAAGTTTGTGGCCTCTGCATAGTGTGTTAATAGTCTGAATCTTTTTATCTCTCTGACTGCTCCATCCCTGTTGTTTTGTTCTAGTAGTGGGAGTGAAAGTCCTACTATCTGATTTCCTAACTCTCCTTCTCTCTCAATTTTTTCCCCAGCATTTACCAGGACCAGAAAGCTGACTTTCCTCTCTTTTTCCTTGAATACTTCTTGAAAATATTGTTACATGAAACTTTATAATCAAATCAACTGTCTGCCTCTTGATTTCATAAATAGGAGCTAAAGTTATTTAAACAGCACTTGCCTGATCTTTAACAATCCTCATTTTGCTGAATAATTTAAGAATGACAATTTTGACACTAACGGTTGATCAAAGAAATTGATTATGTTGTTCAAGAAAATTTCCTTCCTAGAAGACATGGTAGAAAGCTGTAAACTGACAGTGTTTAAGGGAAATGGGGGATAAACTTAACTGGTTTAATTTTTCTAAAATAAAATTCATTATAAAAGGATACTAGGAAATATTGCTATGTGGAAAGTCAGCACATATAGATAGAACCAAATCATGCAACTTGATATGCTTAAAGCTAAAGCAGAGGGTGATGAGTGATTATAATTTTTGTGATTTGTCATAAATCATTGAACTGTAGATACTTTATTGTTATGGGAGTTCTTCACTGATAAGGAAGGCAGATGAATAAACAAGCATGTAGGATTAACTGATCTCAGGACCTGAAATAATTTCAGTGTTAGCATGAGGCAGATGCTGTCGGTCATTCCAGAGCCCTGAATGCTGTTTATTGTCTGTACCCTAGTGAGAAATCTACTTAGTGACTGAGGATTCCTAGTAGAACATTGATGAAAAGTTGTGCTAGTAGATAGTGATAGGTAGAAAGAGGCTTATTATGTAAGGAAGTAAGGATGAAAATTAAACATTAAAAGAATGAATGTAGAGGAAAAATGGTAAGAGATAACATTTCAGATAATCAGAAGAGAACTGAAAAAAAATCATCTCATTCTACCAGATACCAGAAGAAATTCTAATGTATAACCATACCAATAGGTTAAGCTGAAATCTTGGCACCAAGTCTCCTGATTCACTGATGTCCAAAGTAATCTGTAAATACTTAGTTTGCCTATTCAGAAGATACCCAGGCTGGCTACCTTTTCCAGAGTTAAGTCCACTCTTTTGTTCATTTTCCTGCTTATGTCCTCTATTTTCATGCCCATCTTAAGTACTTTGTGTTATTGCCTTACTAGGGTTTTCTGTACTACACAAGACCTTTGATTTAAAGTCATCGCCTTCAATTCAAACTGATAATTCCAACATCAAATTGTTTGGCATTCCCACCAGTAAGTTCATCTCACCCACCTGTCATAGCTGGCACTATAAGCAAAATGATGATGAGCCAACAATTCAACCTGAGTACTCTGAGTCCAATTACTGGCATTATATAATTTTGTTTAGTTTTAATTCAATGTTGTCCTTCCCCCAAACAATGTATAGATTCAGAGCAATCCTAATCAAAATCGCAATTAGTTGTTTTTGGAAACTGACAAAGTGATTATAAATTTATATGTATTTGCAAAGGGTCAAGAATAGCCAATAATCTTGAGGAAGAAAAGCAGGTTTTATTAAAAGATATGGTAATTAAGTCAGAGGCAGTTAAAAGGAAACGTTTCTTCCAAGGTCATGCAATAGCTATAACATACCATAGGATCACCTGGTTGAGTGACTGCTACTTTCTTACTACTGACAGGCCCAGGCGAGATTTTCTATGATTTGTTACTAGGGAAACCCATATGCTAAACTTCCCTCACTGCTTGCTGGTAATCAAATCCTTGTTAATCTGGGCTTCTTTGAATCCAACCTCAGAAATAGCAACTGTTCTAGAACTGACCCATGGTTCCGTTAGATTGTCCTCAGAATCCTTCAGCAGTAATTCAAACCTTACAAAGGGCTTTCCCCTCCTCCGTCTTGTCAAATAAAATTCCATGGTTCCCTGACATGCTCTTTCTTTACAGTGAGTCAATAAATCTGATTTTATCAGACTACTTGGTTTGTTCTTGGTGGTCTTTCACAGGAGTTTGTAAGATCTAAATGTGAAATGTAAAACTAGAAAACATTTGGAATATAATGAAGAAAAATATCTTCATGAACTTGTGAGGCACAGATTTATAAAAAGGAAAACAAATAGCACTAGCCCTAAAAACAATGACTTATAAATTGCACTGCATTAAAATTAAGAATTTCTTTTAATCAAAACATACCATTAAGAGAAAGACAATGCAAGCCAGAGAATGACTGAACATTTGACACACATTTAACTGTACATATATATTATGGAAAAAGGTGCTTGTATCTATCACATATAGAAAACTCTAGAAATTAATAGAAGACAGACAACCTAACAGGAAAATGAGAAACAGACTTTAGGCAGTTTGTAAAGGGACTATTCATATTGACAAAATTCCATTTTAAAACTGTTCATGAGTCTCTATTAAACTGCACATGTGCATGGACTTTGAACCAGCAGTTCCACTCTTGGGTATATGATCAACAGAGATGGGTGCATATATACATCAGAAGGAAAGTGCAAAAATGTCTATAGCACAACTGTTAATGATATCCAGGAGCTAGAAATGAGCCTAATGGCCAAAAGTGGTATGAGCCAACAAGTAAGTTCATTTGCAGGAGATTCATACAATGGACTACCATGAAGAATTAAAAAGAGGACAAAGTCTTCCCACGTGCAACAACAACAATGAATTTCACAAATATAATATTGAACCAAAAAAGTCAATAACAAGGGAATACACACTTTGTGCTTCAGGCGATATAAATTTCAAAACCAAGCAAAACTAATTTGCAGTGTTAGAAAGAAGGGTGGGAATAGTGACTGGTATGGGACACAAAGAGTATTAGGCACTGGAAGCAATTTGATGAGTATTGACTTAAATGGTCAATTCATCTACTGCACACTTATCATTTGGTGACATTACTGTCTGTATGTTATTCCTTTTAAAAAAAAATACTCATTATAAAAGAGGAAGAGCAGTTAGGCACAGAGAGAAGGCAATTCACTACCCCAGTCAAAGGAAAATGCTGAAAGATAAGGGTGTCTGTAAAACTGAGAGAGATTCTCAGTTTCCAAAGTGCGTTCCACATTTTCCTTTCACTGTCAATCATGCAAAACAAGACTTTAAAGGAGAAGGTTTACCTGGAAAGTGACAGGGAAATTGAGCTTTTCCTGGGTGATTTTTCAGTCATTTCTGGGTTGCTAGTACATTTTGGGTGAATTGACAGTCTGAAAAGAACAAATTGCACAGAATTTCTCCAAGGTTTGCATCTAATCTGGCATGCTTGAATGGGAGTTTCTGCAAGCAGGGTTGTCATCTGGGCAAACTACTCCAAAAGAGTAGTTGACATCAAATCTCTGTTGATTCAGAGACAGAAATCTCAATTCCACAGCAGATACACTTACAATGGTCAATAGACTCGACCAGGTGAGGGACAGGGGCCTGGGTCAAATGTGAGAAGAAAATATAAAAACTGGGTATGTGCAGTAGTGTGCCAGGGCTGCCATCACACCATTCTACAGACTGGGTGACGTAAACAAAAGAAATTCATTTTCTAAGAGAAGTCTTAGGTCAAGATGTTGGTAGGGTTGTTTACTTCTGAGGCCTCTCTTCTTTGCTTGTAGATGGCTGTCTTCTCCCTGTGTCTCCATATGATATCTCCTCTGTGTCTGTGTCCTAATTGCCATTTCTTATAAAGACACCAGCCCTGTTGGATTAAGGCTCCCTGCAATGGCTTCATTTAACTTGAATTACCTCTTTAAATGTTCTATCTCCAAATACAGTGATATTCTGAGGTATTGAGTGTTAGGACTTCAACATATAAACTTGAGTGGGGGACATAACCTAGTCCATAGCAGTACCTATATCTGTGTATTAAATGATTAATGTAAAAATTACTCATAATTATTTTAAAACTTAATTTTAATACTGATCAAGAGCAGTTTTGCCCATGGAAATATCAATAATCATTCGAGGACAAAGGAACTGATACAAACCTAAGTCAGCACATAAAGCTGAGAGGTGTTCAGTTACTGCTGTGGACTGAATTATGTCCCCTCAAAAATCATATGTTCAAACCCTAACCCCCAATATGATTATATTTGGAGATAGTGCCTTTAAAGAAACAATTAAGGTTAAGTGAGGGCATAAGGGTGGGGCCCTAAACCAGTAGGACTGCTGTCCTTATAAGACAAGACACAGGGGTACACACACACAGAGAAAAGGCCATGTGGGGGTACAGTGAGAAGTTAGACATCTTCAAGCCAAGGAGAGAGGCTTCAGGAAAAACCAACTTTACCAACACTTGATCTTGGATTTTCAGCCCCCAGAACTGTGAAAAAATAAATTTCTGTTGTTAAAGACACCCAGTATTTTGTTATGGCAGCCCTAACAGACTAATACAGTTACCCAGATATATTCAATTTGCATTTCACAGGGTATCACAAAAATCAAATGTTTAAATAAGAGAGAGGACTGGGAAGTCCCAGGGAAATTAGAGTTTTGTGGCTCATAGTTGGGCAGGTTTGCCTTGAGGTTTTCTTTCAAAGTGGGTATACTTGGGTTAGAACACCTGCAGATTCTCTATCTGGGCAAACCCACAACAAATGAGCTAAATTCAGCCCCCTGACTGGTTGCAAGCACTGAATCATAACCTCATGAATGATGAGTTGCTACACTTTCCATTTCTTCTACTATGAAATATACACAATTTTTGTTGGATTTTTTTATTTTGTAGATTGTGTTTCCACAGTGTTATATTGTACAATATTGCATAGTACAATGCATTATACACTTTTTGTTTATTTCAACTGATTTATCAAGTGACCAATAAAGCTGCCTTCTCTGAGTGAAGCCCAGAAAGACTCTCCCAAATGATTTAAGTTGTAAGGCAGGCAGCAACACCACTCAGGCTTTAGCATCCATTCAACAGATCTGACCTCTCTTTAAACATCATATTGCTTCATGAGAATCTCCCTATAAGCTGCTGACTGAAAAAAATAATTTAATGTGTTCAGCATGGTTACATGATATTCTGGCACCAGCTGGATGTGGCATTGAAGAAGAGAATGGAAGGGAACCCCCCCACACATACACACCCCAATCCAGAGGGCAGAATTTGATAGCATACTTCTGCTTTAGGTAGTATAATCTACATAAGAGAAAAGGTGGACAAAGGTATGGATCTACACTGCTTCATGAGCAGTAGTTAATGGTTTTGTTGTGTTATAAGGGATTTGGAAAGTTCTGACAAGGAAGGTCACATTATCCTGTGATGTTTGAGCAGAAAAGTGAAAGGAGGAGAGTTGCCATTTAAGTAGCTACCTGATGAAAGAACACACCAGACAGAATCAATGTGTACTGCTCATAGGATATTTCCATAAGAAGGGCTCCTTTCCAGTGAAGCAAGTGTGGGGATGAAATCTAGCCTGTACTTGGCTCACTAAGCCTAACATTTGGTGAAGTGTTGCATAAACCCAAAGGCAGCATGACTTTTCTCTTTCTCTAGGAGTGCCTTTTTTGTAACTTTTTCATCCAGAAGAGAAACTGCTTTGAATTAGGTTACCATAGAATCAGATGCTGAGAAAAGAATTTGAGTCCAAATAGTTTACTTGGAAGGTCATCTCAGCAAACAGCAGCAGGGAAGTAGGAAATAAGGCAGGGAAGGAAAGTAAACCAAAAAAGTTTACATTATCACAACAATCATCACTGTGGCAACTGCGGTTTAATCCTAGTGAAGTTCTATGGGAGATAATAATGAGGAGCATGTCTCTTAGCTACACCAACTGTGTAGTGAGAAAGCTGGGATATTTATCCACCAACTTCCCATACTGAGGGATGCTTCCAAGTCAATAGATATCCCTTACTCACCTGCATATCCCTTACTCACCTGCATATCCCTTACTCACCTGCATATCCCTTACTCACATGCAACATGAGCAAGAAATACATATTTGCCATTCTAAGAATTTAAACTGTTGCATGTGATTGTAATTAATTCATTGTCATTGTTATATAGTAGTTCAATGTGCGATTAAAAGCACAAATTATTTGTGCACACTACTATTGATAAACATATAGATACTTTGCAGATATTCAAGACATTATGAAAAGTTCTGTGACTTGCAGTTAGACTTTGAGGTTTTCCTGCTTCCATGATGATTTGCAATTTATTATGTACCCAGAAGTATACTTTAAAAATAGTAATCTAGTTCAATATTTCATATGATTTTTCAAACTTATGATTTGAATTCTAAAAAAATTGACTGTTATCTCTTTAAATAATGCCTTTATGTCATTTCCTCCCTTTTCTATATTTGGAACTCCTTTTAGTCATGGAATTACCTTAGGCTATTCTCAATGTTCCTTAGTTTATTTTTCATAGTTTAAATATCTTTCTTGCTCTGTCATGCAGTCTGTGCTAATTCTCCAGTACTATCTTCTAATTCCTAATTCTTTATTCATCTGAATTCTAAGATTTATCAGATATTGCTGTATTTTATATTTCAATGATTATAACTTTAACTAAAAGGTTTATTATCATAGCCATCTGTTTTTGATTCATAGCCTTCCTTTAATTATTTATTGTTCCTTTTAGGATATCAACCCTTCCATTTTCTATGGTAGATAATAAACATATTCATTTTAAAGTCATTTTCAGGTTGTTTTATTATCTATACAACCTTAGAAGTGAATTCTCTGGCTAATTGTGTTTATTGGCTATCATTCACATTGTTAGTTTTACTTTTGTATATTGATATTTCAGTTTAAAGAGTTCAACTTGAGTGGGAATTTCTTCCTGTCACACAGTTTTGTAGTTGACTACATCTGGTTTATGAGGGTACACAGATAAGAAATAAGTTATATATTGGCAAAGTCAAGGTTTTTCCTGACAAATAACATAAATGTCAAGCCTAGGACAACTGGTACATTGCACGGATTTCAGGCTGTCTGCTATCTACTACATCCTTAGAGACAAGTTTGATATTACATGATGATATGGAAAGTGGTAGCAGATTTTTAGATTTATTTATGAGTCAAATTAGTTCATTTAATCCAAAGTCTCATATAATGAGCCTGATATTATCTTTTAAAATATGGGGCATGATTTTGGTTCTCCTTAACACATGGGAGTTTAGTTTTCAGATGTTTCTACTTTCTTCTCTTCTTCCATCCAGACAGCCTGCAGCAACAGCCCTGTTATTCACTCTGTGTGTGTGTGTGTGTGTGTGTGTGTGTGTGTGTGTGTGTGGTGAGGGGAAGATTGTTATTATTCCTATTCCATAGGCATCTTAAATTAATATTGAATATTTCTATTTTTTAGTATGTTAAACATCCATTCTTTAGCATATTCATGGGGTGTAAATATAAAGATTTGAAAGACAACTAGTATCATCTAGATTTGAAATTTTAGGTCTGTTTAATCTTTAGTTCTCATCACGGTTTGAATTACATAAGTTTATCTGAAGAATCTGCCCACTGGACAGCATATGCACCTAGTTTTATATAGCAACTCTTCAAAAAATATTTTTATAATATTTTCTCCTGAATCTTGCCATCTTGTGCTAATAGCTACTTCTATAGCAAGTTGTTTCAAAAAGGGATTAAATGAGAATCAATGTGTGTGTATGAGCTTTCATGCACATATAAAAGATGAACTGTTTGGACTTCTGCAGATTTTTAAAGAGAGATCTCTCTCTCTCTTTCTTGTTCTCTCAACACACACACATGTTCCTAGTTTCCACACAGTTCTTAATGTTCCCATCAGCATATGTGCTCACTAAGCTATGAGGGAATCAATATACCCTTGGAGTTCACACTTACTTCAGGCTTACTTCCTCTACTTAACACTATAGGGTTTGTTCAAAGCGTTTCAAAGATACAGAATTTATTAATCCTCTGAGTCACATTAGTGTGATTTCTCTTTTTCTTTTTTAAAATTAGAAAGGGTTTTTGTTAAATGTCTCTAGTTTTGTCAGTACCACACAAAAAAGAAGAGTATAGCAGAGCAATGTGAAACTGTATATCAGAGTGAGATAAACAGCATTTATTTGTATAATACAGTCTTAATAACCAGGTGATGGTTTTGTAGTCAGCGTGTGGCATTAACAATGGGAAAGGGCAATTTAATATATACCGTTATTTAATGAAGGAAGGTATGAAATCTGTGTATCTGCATGAAAGATTTGCTTATGTATTTAAGGGGCAGAAAGCCTGAACTATGCCATTTTTTTCCTTAAGTATAAGGAAAACAAAAATTGTGAAAAGATTGATTTGTATAACTATGATAATTATACTATTACTGTCTCCTTTGAAATAGTGGAAGATCTGTCAATCCTGGCCTTAAGGTTTTGAATGGTAGTAATTGGTTGGAGCTGAGAGACAGTTTTACTGTTGGAGTAAAACATGTAGTGTCTAGTTTACCATAATCTTCACCACTCCTTGCATTTCTGACACTTGATGGTTAAGATTTTAAATCAGCTTGTGACATACTACCTTCAATTAGAATTAGGGTAAAAATTGAATGCTACTGATAAAAGTTCTGTAATTATTTTGGGGTTAAACTAAATATCAGGAAAAGCACCAATTTGAAGATTCCATGAGCAAAAAATAATGTTCAAGAAGTAATTGCTATTTTTTTCAAGATAGCAATATAATATATATCATAAAAACACTATAAAAATTAAAAATAGTCTTTCCATTCATGATTTGTGACTACATATTAACACTAAGTTAAGTGTTCTATTAATTTATGAATCTTAAGAAGCTAATGACAATTACAATGTTTCTAGGTTACAGAAACATCAAGGATACCGAGTGTTCATAAAGGATTTGCATCCTTCTTTTGGGGTAAATATTATAGGAATGTTTGCCTATTTGTCCAGTGAGTGTGCTGGCCAGTCCTGCTTGGGTTCCTGTCTGTCTCTCAAAGTCCTTTCAACAATTCCTATGTTTTCTTCCATATATAAATATTTCTTGATTAAGAGGCATCATGAATCCTACATTATACAGGAAATCATTGAGGTTTTGGAATATTTTGGGTTGTTAATAACTCACTCTTGTTCTTCGACATCGGATATCTCTTTTAATGATTCTGGGGAGGACAGCCAATATAGTAGTGAAATGAAAATTGGCTATTTACTAATAGCTTAGACGGTTGAAACTCACAGTTAAAATGATTATCTGTGGAGTTTAATTGTGTGCTCTCCCTAGACCCCATTACTTTGGGTAATCGAAAGTCGGCTGTGTGATTTCCTTAGCATAAGTACGATATGCAGCTTTTTAATCATGTTGTCAGCTTCAATTTCTTTCTTGCTCTAAGAAAAAACGCTTTAGAAAAGCTTTGCTGTAATGTAATACCTCTATTCAGTTGTCTCCATGTGTTTTTCAGATGTAAATTTTTTCAGATGATTTCTGAAGCTGGGTAACTCAAAAGTAGATTTTTATAATGCCATGTCAAAATTACTGAATGTCTACTTTAGATCAGAATGTACTGCATATTGTTTACAGAGAAATTATTTATGAAATAATAAATACTCTGAATGTCTAAAAGGATAGTTTGAGCAAGTGTGTTTTTCTTAACTTTAAAAGTATATGTAGAGACTTAAAAAATGTCTGTTTTCCCCCAAAGGTGGATACTATTTGGCTATGCATTCCTTTACAAATTATGTAAGTCCAGGTGTTCTTGGGTCAACAGAGTTTAATGACAGCTTCCTTATACTACACTCACTTCAAGGAATAGAACCTTCCAAAAGTAGAGCATTTGGAATGTCAAGCAATCATCTTTCTTTAAATATAGCTATCAATTGATGAACCCAGATGTAACTCTCATACCATAAGCATTTTATCAACTTAAAATTGTACTTATTTCTGTTCGAAACTTCCTAAAAGGAGATATTAGCTGTCAGTTAAATAAACAGACCATTAGATTGGAGTAGAATGATCCACATGGGCATGAAATATCCATTTTCAAATTATTGGTGAGCTTTATCTGATTTTTAGACTCATCTCAGCAAAACAGGTAGTGGATTTTACTACTAGAAGACTGGAAAAAAGTCTCCATCTTATGTAGTATTTTATTTGACAAAACAACACTAAAATATCTAGAAATGACTAGGAGATTGGTAGATGAAGAGCAGAATTCTGAAAGGATGAATAAAATACAGAAAAAACTAAAATAATCTCCTCAGATGTATATTTAGAAATGTTCAGAAAATTGTAAGTTAATGAAAAACTAAGAAATCCTAAAACTTTGGAAATTTAATTATAATTACCATGCAAAAATATATGAGGCCACGTGATGGTACTGCTAGAATTTCTGTTTTGATGACTTCAAAATTTTTAACACATATTTGCTAAGTGTCTACATAATGTACCTGGGAACCAGGGATAGAGAAAAAATAATGTACTGTCCTTATGTATTAGTCAAAATACATTTATACATGTCATGGTAACAAACAATGCCACGTAACTATAAGAGTGGACAAATTAATCCCCTGTGTTCCCAGAAACAGAGGAATATTGAATATAAATAGCACAGAAGTCCATGTAAGATTCCCCTCTTCTCATTACCAAATATCTGATTCATTCCTCTTCTCTAATGCAGAACATACCCAGTTCCTCATAAAGTCCAGAATTTCTGTTTTATATGTGAGAGTCTCTATATCACAGTCAGATGTGACTTCTCTTATTCCAGAAGCTTGTGAACTAAACATCTAAGCATAAACTTGTGGAACAACAAAGAGTAATGGCAATAAAAATCCTCATTGAGAAATAATGGAAAACAATGAAACACATACAACAGTTACTGATACATAGAAATTCTAAAATGGGATGGAGCTACCTTTGGATTGGCAAATGTTCATTGGTTAGACCATCTTCTGTTTCTTTGCCCATCATGCTCCATAGTCTTGGCCCTAAATTCTGGAATAGTCTCCATTTGCAATTTCTTCTTGGCTGCATGTGAAAGGAGTACTGGGGAATATGTCCTTCTCAGACTTCTTCCTAAATACAGATGGTCCAAGGTACATTTTGAAACTCAAGAAAATACAAATATTTTGGTGCTGATTTCTGATATCTTTAAAAAATGATAAGGTACTCTAGTCTTAAATGAGAAGAATCAGTGTTGTAAATATGTTAGCTTTCCCTGAGTTATTTAAGTTTAAATCTCCCCAATAAAAATATCATTAGATATTTTTCTGAACCTGGATTTTACGGTTCATTTGGTAAAAGTGACAAGTGAGAATACCTAGGAGAACTTAGAAAAAAATAATAATGTTCATAGGAGGGCAAATCCTACCAAATACAAAATATATTATTTCTTTCATTAAATCACTGCAGCATTTCCATATAAATAGGTACATAGATCAATAGACCAGAATAAAAAAAAATAAAAATATGTGGAAATGTTTATGATAAATACAGTATCTCAAAGTACTGGGGTGGAAATGACTTTTGAAATGAGTACTCTTAGAACTCCAGAAGAGCAATAAAAAAAAAATCCCCAAAAACAAAATAAAACAAAATTTTATCTGTTCCTCACCCCATACACCTAGACAAGTTCCAAGTAGGTCAGAAGTTGAAAAGTAAAAAGAATTAAACTGTTACATGGGACTAATTAGTACCTTGTTAACTGTGACTTAAAATCCAGATGTTGTTGTATTTCATTAGGAATTCAAGATGGCAGCGTGAAAGGTGATACAGAGAACTCCTCCCAAAACCACAGATAATGTAAAAATATAGTTAATACAACTAACCCAAAAACAGCAACAGGAAAGAAGACTGCAGAAGACTGCATACAGACCTTATGAACAGAGCAGACCTCACAAAACAGGGTAACTTAAGAAAGCCTTGATCCAGCAGGACCTGAGCCCTTCCCCCACCCCAGCTCACTGGCTGGAGGAAGAGAAATGGAGCAGAGGAGGGGGTGGAAGCCTGGGACTGCTGAACACCTAGCCCTAGAGATCTGCTTTGCGTGCAGAAATCTACATTGTGTGGTGCTCTGGAGGATGGGGAGATGGGACAGGTGGAGTGCTTGAGACGCAGATTATGGCCGTTTGTGGAAGATGGGATCCACACCCGGCCACTCTGAGACAAGGGAAAGACAGGTGGTCTGAGAGGCTTACTAGCAGTGAGAGGGATGCTGAAGGCATGGGGTTTGCATGGAGCTTGCTGCGCAGGAGAAGGGATAGGCGGAGAAAGTTGTCTGGGCCCTCTCTGCCCAGCAGATTGGGAACTTTGTGGAGTTTCAGGCAATCAGTCCCCCTGGCTGGCTACTCAGTTATGAAGCACTCCACTGTGATATGCAGCCTTTTGAGCCTTCCTTATGGCCTGACAGCACTGGCTCAAAAAATGGCAGTCACTCCTCTGGTATCAGGCCAGTGAGAGAGAGGCCTCACCTACAACAGCTACAGACACCAAACACAGAGGCTTAAACCTGTGTACTTGGCAAACAGGCTCTGATATGGGAGACAGGCAGGGCAGATGGGAATCCAGAAACAGATATTTCCTCCCTCCAAGCACCGGCTTTGCTCCCCTACGACCCCCAACCTCACTCTAGGGACTAAGCAGCTCCAGAGACTGAAGCTTCTGGGCAATAGAGGGCACCACACAGAAATATGAAATGTCAAAAGAACATGGTTCAGACCCAAATCTCTCAAACCACAGAAAAAGGGCCAAATGAAACTGAACTCACCAATCTTCCTGAAAAAGAGTTCAGAATAAAAATCATAAACATGCTATGGAGGTACAGAAAAATATTCAAGAACTCAGGAATTAATTTAAGACAGAGATTCAACCATTAAGAACTTCCATATCTAAAATGAAACATACAATGGAGAGATTTAAAAGCAGATTAGATGTAGTAGAAGAGATGGTAAATGGAATAGAAATTGGAAAAGAGGAAAACAAAGAAGCTGAGACACAGAGAGAAAAAAGAATATCTAAGAATAAAAATATTAAGAAAACTGTGTGACCAATCCAAATGGAACAATATTCGCATTATAGGGGTACCAGAAGAAGAAGAAAGAGAAAAAGGGATAGGAAGTGTCATTGAGGAGGTAATTGCTGAAAACTTCCCCAATCTGGGAAAGGAGATAGTCTCTCAAGACATGGAGGTACACAGATCTCCCAAGGGACCCAAGGAAGGCAACATCAACATATATAATAATTAAAATGACAAAGATCAAGTATAAAGACAAACTTTAAAAAGCAGCTAGAGAGAGAAAAAAGATCACTTACAAAGGAAAACCCGTCAGGCTATCATCAGATTTCTCAACAGAAACCATACAGGCCAGAAGGGAGTGGCATGATATATTTAATGCAATGAAGCAGAAGGGCTTTGAACCAAGAATACTCTACCTGGCAAGGTTATCATTTAAATTTGAAGGAGGGATTAAGCAATTTTCAGATAAACAAAAGCTGAGAGAATTTACCTCCCACACACCACCTCTACAGTGCATTTTGGAGGGACTCCTATAGATGGAAGTATTCCTAAGGCTAAATAGATGTCACCTAAGGGACAGAAAAAGAGTACAGAATATGATTCATAATAGACAAAGAATGGAGGAGGAAGAAAAGGAGGAAAAAAAAGCATCTTTAATTTGTAGTTTGTGTTTGTAATAGCATAGGAAGTGAGTTGAATTGGATTGTTGGGTAGTAAGGGAATAACCCTTGAACCTTTGGTAACCACGAATCTAAAGCCTGCAATGCCAATAAATACCTACCTATCGATAATCACCCTAAATGTAAATCTTCTGAATGGACCAATCAAAAGAAACAGAGTCACTGAATGGATAAAATAACAAGACCCATCTATATGCTGACTACAAGACTCTAACTTCAAACCCAAAGGCATACACACACTGAAAGTAAAAGGATGGAAAAAGATATTTCATTCAACTAATAGGGAGAGAAAAGCAGAAGTTGCAGTACTTGTATCAGACAAGATAGACTTCAAAACAAAGAAAGTCAAAAGAGAAAAGAAGGAAATTACATAATGATAAAGGGGTGAGTCCAACAAGAGGATATAACTATTATAAACATCTGTGCACCCAACACAGGATCACCTACATATGTGAAACAAATACTAACAGAATTAAACGGGGAAATAGAATCCAATGCATTCATTTTAGCAGACTTCAACACACCACTCACTCCAAAGGACAGATCAACCAGACAGAAAATAAATAAAGAGACAAAGGCATTGAACAATGTATTAGAACAGGTGGACCTAACAGATATCTACAGAACACTCCATCCAAAAGCAACAGGATACACATTCTTCTCAAGTACACTTGGAACATTTTCAAGAATACATCATATACTAGGCCACAAAAAGAGCCTCAATAAATTCAAAAAGATTGAAATTTTACCAACCAGCTTCTCAGATCACAAAGGTATGAAACTAGAAATAAATTACTCAAAGAAAATGAAAAAGCCCACAAACACATGGAGGCATAATAACATGCTCCTAAATAATCAATGGATCAATGACCAAATAAAAACAGAGATCAAGCAATATATGGAGACAAATGACAACAATAATTCAACACTGCAAAATCTGTGGGATCCAGCAAAAGCTGTGCTAAGAGGGAAATACACTGCAATACAGGCCGACCTCAGGAAAGAAGAACAAACCGAAAAGACAGTCTAAGCTCACAATTAATGAAACTAGAAAAGGAAGAACAAATGAGCCCCAAAGTCAGGAGAAGGAGGGACATAATAAAGATTAAAACAGAAATAAATAAAATTGAGAAGAATAGAACAATAAAAAGAATAAATGAAAGCAGGAGCTGTTTCTTCGAGAAAATAAACAAAATAGATAAACCCCTAGCCAGACTTATCAAGAAAAAAAGAGAGTCTACACACATAAACAGAATCTGAAATGAGAAAGGAAATATCACTATGGACAGCACAGAAATACAAAGAACTATTAGAGAATACTATGAAAAATTATATGCTAACAAACTGGATAACCTAGAAGAAATGGACAACTCTCTAGACAAATACAACCTTCCAAGGCTGATGTAGAAAGAAACAGAAAATCTGAACAGACTAATTACCAGTAACGAAATTGAGTTGGTAATCAAAAAACTACCTAAGAACAAAACACCTGGACCAGATGGCTCACCCACCCCCCAGCTACCATAAAAGCTAAACCTGTCTTTCTTCCTTCCTCTCAAGCCCTTCTTATCTATGCCTGAGTGCTTGCCCTGCTCTCCTCAGAAGGCTTCATTATGTGAGCAATAAAACTTTTCACACCATTGTGGTGCATATGTGGCATCATCAGCCTTGACATCCAAACCAACTTTTGCCTGGAGGTCCATTCCATCTTTCTGATATGACCAAACACATTTATTTACTTTTGATTCATAGTCCACTTGCAGGAATCTACCCTAAAGTTATACTAGCAAAAATATGAAGAAAAAAGAAAATGTTTACTCCTTGCATCACTAGTTTTATAATCACAAACAGAAATAATCTAAATGTCCAGTAAAAGTGCCTGAGAAAATGATTGACCAGCCGCATGATGAAATACTGTGCAGATATAAACAGGATCTCTATATACTGCTACGGAATGATTTCTAAAGTATATTGCTAACTGAAAAGGCTCAGATGCGTAAGAGTATGTATAGTATTCTAACTAGAATCTAAGTAAGATATATATATCTATATATTTATACATATTTGTTTATATACTCTTAAAAAATAAGGTAATCCTAAAACAAATTAATAAAATGTTACCTAAAAAGGGAGGCAGGGACAGGGTGTAGGCAAAAGAAATGGAAGGCACACTACCATATTTGTAAATTTGTAAATTTGACTTTTGTTATATATAAATGTCTTACGTACTGTAAAGCAAAATTAAATCAAAATGAAAAAATCAATATTTAAAAGTAAAAAGCAAAATGTATCAAATAAAATGAACTGTGCATCTTCTTGGTGACATAAATGCATGGAGAAGAATTATTTCATATTACCTTAAAACGTAGTAATTGTATATATTGAAGAGAGAATATTCTAAGGACAAAAGAAAGTGTGAAGAAACCTTACACTGTTTCATAATTATATTTTTGCTAATAACATTGATATTTTTCATCTGAAAGTTTTATGTAGATATTGCAAGATGAAAACAAGAAATATTTTGCTAATGTCATTAGAACCTAATGTTTTCAGCATAATGGAACAGAGATCCAAAAACATTGAACTCCTAACTTTAAATTGGAAAAATCAGTAAGAACTCAATTTTTTTTATTCAGAAGTATCTATTTCCTTGATTTCTATAGAAAGCAAAGACAAATCTAGATGTGAAGAGAAGCCCTAACACTGAGATTTTGACTCTAAATATGACTTCCCAATTAAAGCAACCAGAGTTCCTTGGAGAAATAGCTAGTAACAGGGCTATGGGTCACAAAATGTACAAAATGAACCTGGAACACGTTTGCATAACAGAAAATAAGAAAGCTATAAAAATATTAAGATCATGTAAATGGATTCAATAGCCTACTTGAAGAGTTTCCCACTGGCCACAATTGGGAAATTTTGAGCATCAAAAACAGTAGTAACAGCAATGCGTGGAAACACAACAAATAGATAAAAAATTCAGGATTTAATTATGTTAGTTTAAAAAATAACTTGTTAGTTTACTTTGCAGGTTTCTAGGGAGCCAAACATTAGAGGCATACCTTGGCAATACTCCGATTAGGTTCCAGACCATTGCAATAAAGGCAATAGCGCAATGAAGCAAGTCAAATGAAATTTTTGGTTTCCCAGTGCATTTAAAAGTTATGTTCACACTATACTGTAACCTATTAAGGATGCAATAGCATTATGTGTAAAAAAAGCAATGTACATACCTTAATTAAAAAGTTTCATTGCTATAAAATGCTAATCATCATCTGAGCTTTCAGCAAGTTGTATTTATTTTGTTGGTGGAGAGTCTTGCCTCAGTGTTGCTGGCTGCTGACTGATCAGGGCGGGGGCTGCGGAAGGCTGCCGTGGCTGGGGTGATTTGTCAAAAAAGACGACACGAGGTTTGTCATATTGATTGACTCTTCCCTTCATGAATGATTTCTTTATGGCATGTGATGCTCTTTGATATCAAATTACCCACAGTAGAACTTTTTCAAGATTGGAGTCAATCCTTTCACACCCTGTTGCTGCTTTATCAACTAAATTTGTATAATATTCTGAATCTTTTGCTGTTATTACAACAACCTTTAAGCACCTTCACTAGTAGATTCCAAGAAAACACTTTCTTTGCTCATCCCTAAGAAGCAACTCTTCATCCATTATTTTATCATGAGATTATAGAAATTCAAATATAATAACAATGAAAAAGTTTGAAATATTGCAAGAATTACCAAAATGTGACACAGAGACATGAAGTAAGCAAATGTTGTGGGGAAACAGTGCCAATAGACTTGCTTGACAGGGTTGCCACAAACCTTTATTTTGTAAAAAAAAGGCAATACCTGTGAAGTGCAGGAAGGTAAAATGCAATAAAATGAGGTATGCCTGTATTCTGGAAACCAGCATATAAAAGGAAAAGTCAGACATTTATCTGGCTTCTTTTGTACAAATGTACCCAAGGATAACCAAATAGCTAATGTAGAGAACTTATCTTTAGAACTGTCCCAGCTAATAAATAAAGAAATGACAGAATTAGTACATCATCATTTGGGAAACCCTAGTGAAGTAATGGGCAGTACTGTCTGCATGAAAGACAGGAGAGAGAGGAACATATTAAATGATATCATGAAAATACAATCTGTAAAATCCTGAGTATGCATAACTATAGCAGTTGGTTTCAAACTTTAGAGTGCAGAAGCAGATTATTGGATTCCTCCCCTAGAGTTTCTGATTTAATAGGTTTTGGGTAGGCCTTGAAAATTTGCATTTTTAGGTTCCCTTATGCTGCTGGTGCTGCTGCTGGTTGATGTACTTTGGAAACCAGTGGCTTCTTCAATAAATATATAGAATCTATAGTTTAAAATCCATTTAAGAAACATGCCAGCAAAATAATCATATATGAATCCTGTTCGAATCTTGATTTGAATAAACAACTGTAAAAAACATTTATGAGAAAATGAGAGAAATTAGATTACTGATTTTTGATACCAGAAATTCTGATTAAAAAAATTCTGTTTTATGTGTTTTTTAAAATATGTATTTTAGAGGTACATACTAAAATATCATTGGTTAAAGTTCAGGATGAGTGTTGAAAACATGGTGTCTATGATTCTCGCTAGTTCTTTACATGGATGAAATTTTCTAAAATAAAAATTCATTTTGAGAAATAAGTAGCTATATCCTCAGTTATTTTTAAATATATAAATTAAACTTAAGTATATATACATAAATGTCTTCTTGCACCTATCTTCTCTCTCCCTCAGTTTCAAGGGGACTACCTTGAGGTTGTTGATATTCTCTTGGAAGGCCACACATTTAATGGAATCTGTGTTCTGAGTTACTTTATTCAACTGGAAGTTTTTATTGAGAATCAGACATTTAGAACTTTTCCCAGAGACAATTTTAATCAGATTGAAAATTTTATAGGAAATTTTTCCTCAAAGCCTTTATCACTCTTATCTTTCTATTTAGAGACCAGAGCAGTAGTCTTTTCAAGCCGTGAAAGGTCCACAATTTCTGGCCTTCTCTATTCTCATTCTCTTTTTTTGCTTGGAAATTAGCCAATTATTTGCACACTCCTTTTTTATTTTGGTAATACAGTACTGTGCAAGTACAACAAATAATAGCTGACACCTTACTAGCATTTTGCTTTTCTATTTTTGCTTTCCAACCTCTTTTCTTTACTACAAGTTCATTCGTTCCATGGTCTGCTTCACAATTTATCAAAGATGATAGTTTCCCCAGTGCTTCCCATTGTATAACATGGTTAGCCAATTTTTCAGTCTCTATTATAACGTTTTATTTTATTTTATTTTTGCCACAGCTGTTCCCAAAATCACATCAAATATTTTGTATTCATCAGAATAGTCTGGGCTACGCTGCAGGAACAACAACTTGCCAAATTTCTGTGGGTCAAGGCAATCGTCCAAGACACAGGGTGATAGATGTTCCACCATCTTTAGGCTTCACATTTGGAATATGTGCTCTTCTATGTTACCGTGGCTAGAGGAGAAAATACTAGCGGTGCCTTTTTTTTTTCAGCAACACATCAGCCATAACTGTGGCACAATCTCCTACCTAATTCCAAGGCAAAGGTAAGTGCAATCCTGCGTGACTTAAAAGAGAAGAAGAATCTGTAAAATACCTTGACTTCAGTGACAGTGGGTCAAGCAGAAAAGTAAACCCAAGTGACAAGAGAGAACAAAAATGGATTTGATGGAAGTATGTTCTCTGCTATAGAAACATGGTGAATGACAAAAACGGATTCTGCTGGTTCTGTCTGTTAGCACTCCTTTCACCACCCCATCCCTAGGGAGCAGAATCCCTGTTTTATGTTACACAATGATATTTATGATTTTTTACAAACCTATTTCATCTTATGAAATGGTACTCATGTACGCTAGTGGCCCGTCCCTTTGTATACAGGGATGGCCTGTGACTCAGGCCTAACCATACAAATTTCTCCCGGAGCCACTGAGGAAAATGCTTTCCAGTGAGCTGCTAAAATTAACAAGATATATATCTGAAGGCACTGACAGCCGCCTTGGTCACTATCTGGAGACAGCCTCTTTTGAGAAATGGAACACGAGATAAGGCCAAATGATTTTGTGTGAGCCTGTGGCTCTAGCTGCCCCCGAATCCAGCTGCAAACTAGGATTTCCAAGACAAGAAAAATAAAATAATTCACTTTTTTTTCTTAACCTAATCTGAACTGGATTTTTATCATTTGTGATCAAAATGATTCAGAATAATCCAGAGGAGGTAGATCATAAAGATTATTGAGGAGTTTATAAGAATTATATGCATGAAGGCTAGCTCAGTCAACACCCGATGTGTGTAAGCTTGTACGTACGAGAGGATAAAATGTGTTTATTGGTGTAGGAAAAGGTAGCATTATGAACAGAGGCCACAGATATAACCAGTGTCTTATTCATGAAGACTCATATTGTCAGTGAAGCAAACAATTTTAATCTAGCTTTAACAGCTAAAAAGTAACATTTTGATCTCATTCTTCCACTTCTTTATTTCTCAAGCTTCCTATCTCAAGACATACATTAGAATATTGGAATTAGTATATTGGAATATTGAGGGTCCAATAACAATAAGCTTCTTTTCCTATCCAGGTTTTATAACAATTTTACTGATTGATTAATTTTTTTAAAATATTCCTTTTGTAGAACTCACACTCCACATCTCCAGATATAAATTATCTCCAGATATAAATTATGTGGGATATTAGAATGTACCTAAATGAGAATTAAAGCTCAACCCTAGCTTATAAACCTCTTGGTAGATTTTAGAAGGAAGGCCACACCTCAAGGCAGAGAATCCCTAGTGTTACACCATCTAGCATTGCCTCTTTATGCCCCTTCTCCCCTTCCTACACCCTGCACATACACCCTACAAACAAGGAGACCTTGTTCCTTTACACAAACTTCTAGTACATTTGAATCTTCTAATAGCCCTGCCTTTGATATTGCTCTTTACAATAGTTTGCCTTCATCAGTTATGATACCCAAGCTATAAGCATTTATTTTGGATGGGGTGGGTGGTGGGGGCAGAGGGATGAAGAGGAGGGAATGTTCACAGTCTAATCCATCCACTGTTAACCTGCTTTCTGCCTGAGCCAGAGTACAGTGCTGTACTATTTATTACCCTGCTGGCTTCAGCTGCAAGTGGCTTGAGATCCTGTAGTGAGATAAGTTACAGCCCGGGGATATGTGATGGAGGAAAAAAAAAACATTAGTATAAAACCCACTGTGATAAATACTACCAGGGTTCACTAACATCTGGTTCTCCTTCCCTGATTTTTTTTATTGAAGTATAGTTGACATATAATATAATATTGGTTTTGGGTGTTACAGCATAGTGATTTGTAATTATATACATTACTAAATGCTCACCATGTTGAGGGTAGCAACCATATTTCACCACACAAAGTTATTACAATATTATCGACTATATTCCCGATGTTGTACTTTTCATCCCCATGATTTACATATATTATAATTGGAAGTTTGTATAAAAGGAATAATTTATACCTTTCACCAGTTTTGCCCGTGCCTCAACCTCTTCCCCTATGGCAACCACCAATTTGTTCTCTGTGTTTATGAGTCTATTTGTGGTTTGTTTTCTTTTTTATATTCCACATATAAATGAAATGCTATGGTATTTGTCTTTCTCTGACTTATTTCACTCAGTATAATACTCTCTAGGTCTATCCATGTCATTACAAATGGGAAGATTTCACTCTTTTCTATGTCTTAGTAATATTCCACTGTATATATGCCACATCTTTCTTATTCATTTATCCACTGATGGACACTCAGGTGTACTTGTACTCAGTGTACAAGTGTTCCCTTTTCTCCACATCCTCGCCAAAACTTGTTACCTATTGCCTTTCTGATACTAGCCATTCTGACTAGTGTAAGGTGGGATCTCATTGTGGTTTGGATTTGCCATTCCCTGATAACTAGTGATGTTGATCTCCTTTTCATATACCTGTAGGCCATTTGTATGTCTTCTTTGAAAAAAACGTCTATTCATGTTTTTTGACCATTTTTTAGTCAGGTTATTTTTATTTATTTTTTGCTATTGACTTGTATGAGTTCCTTACATATTTTAGATGTTAACCCCTTGTCAGATATATGGTTCACAAATTTTTTCTACCATCTCATAGGTTTACTTTTAATTTTGTTGATTCTTTCTTTTGCTGTTCAGATCCTTTTCAGTCTAATGTAGTCTTGCTTGTTTATTTTTGCTTTTCTCTCTCTTGCCTAGGGAGACATATACAGAACAGTTTTCTGCCTATGTCTCCTTTTAGGAGTTTTGTGATTCCAGGTCTTAGATTTATGTCTTTGATCCATTTCAAGTTTCTTTTTTGCATCGTGTAAGACAGTGGTCCAGTTTCATTCTTTTGCATGTAGCTGTCCAGGTTTCCTAACATCATTTACTGAAGAGACTGTCTTTTCCCCAATGTAAATTCTTGTCTCTTTTATCATATATTAATTGACCATGTAAGCATGGGTTGATTCTGCTTCTTTTCTTGACATATCAAAACTGCAATTTTTTGCCCCCCTTGTAGTTAAGCAGGACAGGAGATAAGTTCCTGTCTATAAGTTGCAAGTGAAAATGGTGTGTGTCACTTCCAGGCTGAGGCAGTAAAAGTCCATGTGTATCCTTAGTCTTCCTTCCCCTGTTGCAGAGATCAGGAAAGCTTGCTCTGAGCAGCAGGGGCTGCATAACAAAAGTGACCTATATCCCTAACTCACCATATGGAGGACAGCTGCTCTGGAGCACGAGTTGGATCGGCAGCAGGCTTTGTGTGAGCAAGAAATAAATGTTTATTGTTAAGTAACTGAATTTTAGTGTTCTTTGTTATCACCATAATGCAGATCACCCGAAAAGACTTTCATCTGTCATCACTCCTATCAATGGTACAAGGCCTTCTTTCCATATAAAGTTCTGTCTCTCTTCAAACATTGATCACCACCAGGGGAGTCGCATATTTTTTATACTAGATATTGTGACCAACCAACCTTCAAATTTCATTTATGGTATCTTTTCAAGTTGGATTCAGTGGAAAAAGCCACAAAATCATGTTAATTTCCCACTGGATCTATCAATTTTTTTATAGAAGCTTATTAAGATATAATAAGCTTCAGCACATTAAGGTGTACAATTCAGTGCATTTTAGTATATTCACAAAAAATTGCTATATTAGTATTTTCTAATTCTAGAACATTTTCACCACCCCAGAAGAAACTTCATATCCACTATATGTACTCAGAATTCATCCCACTTGCTACCTCTGCCACCTCCTGTCAACTCATAAAATTCTTTATGTCTCTATAGATTTCTCTATTCTGGATATTACATACAGATGGAATGAAGCAATAGGTTGACTTTCCTGACTAATTTCATTCACTTAAAGTATTTTCAAAGTTACTGTAGCATATATCAGTACTTCATCTCTTTTTGTAGCTGAATAATAGTCCACTGAATTGGTATACAACATTTTGTTTATCCATCCTAAAGTTGATGGATATTTAGATTGCTTTCACTTTCTGGATATTATGAATAATACTGGTATCAGCATTTATGTATAAGTTTTCATATGAACACATAGGTTCATTTAATCTGGGAATGTAATGAAGACTGGAATTCGTGGGTCGTATGGTAATTACATCCCTAACTTTTTGAGGAACTGCTAAACTGTTTTCGTAAGTGGCTATACTGTTTTACATTCTACCACCAATCTATGGGGTTCTGAATTTTTCCAATCCTTGTCAGTACTTGTTAGCATTCATCTTTTTTATTATAGCCACCCTAGTGGGTATGAAGTGAGAGCTCATTGTGGTTATGATTTGCATTATATTGATGACTATGGGTGTTGAGCCTCTTTTCATGCATTTATTTATCATGTGTATATTTTCTTTGGAGAAATGTCTATTCAAAATCCTTTGCTCATTTTTGCATGAGATTTCATTTTATTTTTAACTAGTAGGAATTCTTTATACATTCTGAATACAAGTTATACAATACAAATATGTGCTTTCCCATTCCATTAGTTGCTTTTCATTCTCATCATGGTGTCCTTTGAACCGAATATGTTATAAAAAATGTTGAATGTTTGGATAAACTTCAATTCATCTATTTTTTCTTTTGTCACTTGTGCATTTGGTGTCAAGTCTAAGAAACCACTACTTCATGCAAAGTGATGAACAATTACAGCTGTTTTATTCTAAGAGTTTTAGATTTTACATTTAGTTATTTGATCCATTTTGAGTTAATTTTTGTATCTGGTATAAGGTAAAAAGGTCCATCTAAATTATTTTTATGTGGATATCCAGTCATTCCAGAAATATACATTGAATAAATAATTGTTTCCCATATTAAATTGTCTTGGCACCTGTGTAAACATAAATTAACAGTAAATGTGAGGTTTTATTGCTAGATGCTAATTTCTGTTCCACAGATTTATCTTAATGCTGGGCTGATATTATGCTTTTTTTTTACTTTATTGAGGAATAATTGATAAATATCCTTGTATATATTGAAAGTGTACAATGTGATGGTTTGATATATACATATATTCCAGCTCCCTCTTTGGTAAACTAATGTTTGGGCACCCCTGTCGGCCCCCTCCCTGCCTCTGACCCACAGACTGAGGAGGCAATGTGATGAAATATCGAAGACCTGAAAGGACCAGCCAGGGGACTCAAGGTGTAACAGCTCAAGAGTAATGCCGAAAAGGCACCTCTCATATTTATTAAATAAATGAACTCAAAATGAACCCAAAACATCATCATCTGGCCTTGAGCCTAGCCCAAGGATGTGATACTCCTCAAGAATACTGAAACCATGCGAGGGCTGCCCCGAGCCATGGGAACTGTTTTGGTTCTCATCATTTTGTCCTTGATCACACATCAAGAGTTGTAAGAAAAGCGAGCAAGTCATGTGTATTTGTTTTCTATATTACTTGAGTTATGTATTAACCCCATCAATCCCACATTTCCCCCTTTGTGGTTTTAAATGACAGAGAGATATACAAATATATTTGTAGAAAGGCACTAGAATAATGATTAGCTGGGCTCGACCTGTGACACAGCCTGTCACAGGGAATGTCTCTCTGATCTGGGGGGGTGAGGTTCTATGCCTCACCTCAGTTGGCCCCCACATTGCTCACCTGAGGTCCCTTGCATGCCTGTCTTAGGTTGTTCCTCCTGTGAGGAGTCTTACCCGTCTTTGGCTAACCAGCCATCTCTTGGGACTAAACAGGGAGATAAAATATAAAAGAGAGGAAAGCCAACAGCTATAATTCTGCATAAAATCATAATATACATGATTATATTCTTGCAGAAAATGCAGGTGGGGAATCAGCATATGATTCACTTATTTCTTGAAGTTAATTTTTGAAAAGTAGCACAAGTATGTTTTAGCTTTAAAAGATTAGCAACTGCACTCTGTACACACACTAGGAGAACAGGAATACAAATACATAGCAAAAGCAGAAAAATCAGATGAATTAAAACAAGACATTCCTGGAAACTGTTCACATCTCATATGTTCTTTTAACAGCAGATAATCTATAATAGCACGATTCTGAAGCACCACAACTCGCACTTCTCTTAGGTCTTGATTGAGTTCAGATAATGCAGAAGCAGTTAAATTTGTTGTCTCACTGTACACACAGGCCAGCTTAAATACTTTTCTTTTTGCATTCCAATGATAAGTCCAGCAGGATGAATGCCACTGTAACTGCCTCAGAGGCGGGATCCAAAGCCTCAAGTTGTTGTCACAATGAGATGGCAGAGCTCGGAGAAGTCTTTCATGATTATTTTCAGGATAGTCTATTAGAGCAGGAAGGGTGTATCCCATGACACAAAATTATCTTCTTTGGTTTACTTAATCTTGTGTAATTAATATTTCTTCTGCTGAAATCTAGTTCTTTACCAGTTTAGAAGTAATAAAACAGTGACTATAAATGACAAGACTTACAAATGACAATGGCAAAAGATCTGATGAGAGCTTACTATAAGACAGTTGACATAAGGATATTTGGATATTTTTGTAATATAAAATATTCAGTAAAAGTTTGGCATCATTCTTTTAGACAGTGCTTTCCAGGCAATTGAATATCAGATAAATAAGCCAAATTAGCCAAATACTTTCTCTAATGAAGAGAAAAATCTTCTGACATTTTCCAGGGGCCCTCTAGAAAATATAAGAGTTACTTACAGGTAAAAGTACCTTTTTGAATTTTATTTTGGAAAGTTGTCAAAAGAAAGTTTTTAAGGCATTTGCCTAAATAGAATTGTAGGTTATTAATACTTATTATTTAACTGGAATGAAAATAAAAAGGCTTAAAGGCAAATACAGGTTACTCAGTTGTTAACAACATTTAGCTTGCAATCCTTTTAATATTAAGATCTTATTCTCTTAAGCACTCAATAAACAGCTGCACTTAAGAACAAAGTTACCTTCTTTTACTCTTAATACAATGCCTTTCCATTCCTTATATCTTCTTATCAAAGCACACATTCTTTAGCATACAGAAATGTTTTCCTTATTATATTGAGTAGTTTTAATTAGAACTTAAAAACATTAGGTACCTTAACCTTCAATGAACACTGAAAAATAAGCTATTGTAAACTGTAACACCAGCATTCCTCCGATTGATACATTTATGAACACTTTTTATCATTTCTGGAAATGTGCCTTACAGCACAATTTTTTACTAAGCATAAAATATCTTCATATAACTTAGCAAAACTCCAAGAATTTCGGTTACAACAAAAATTCTTAGGCTGTTTGCAGATATATACAGTTATACATTAATATACTATTATTATTATTGAGATATTTATTTGTTATACTTGTTTACACACTCTTTAGCAATTATGCTAGATTACTTTAAAAACTTTTACATTACACAGAGTTAAGCTTAAGCATTTTTTCTTGAAAGATTTAACAGATAACATCAATTGAAATGACTTTAGGTAAGACAACTGATAACTATAAGGACATGTCCATTTCAGTTAAATTAGCATTAATGCTTAATATCTTTTATTAGAATTTCTTGGAAGTTGTAGAATGCCCAATTTTCACCAATGCTTGTTTTAAATTAATTTTTATTAATACCATCTGGAGGTAGAAAAATATTTTTCATTTACACACTTAGACAAACAAACATACAGACTGAGACATAATGATTACAGTTAGCAATACAATACTTTTCATAAAAGAACATATACTCAGATATATAAACTGATACAAAGATTTGAGTTACTAATATTTAATTGCCTTCTTTCTTTTTAGCTTACTTGCTAAAGGTCCTCAGCCTAGACTCTCGCAGTTGCCCATGGCTTTCCTCAGTCCCTCGCATCCAAGGAGATGCCTCTGAAAGGGAATCCTGGCCTCCACTCAGGTGACTTTTCCAGCCCCCAAGGGAGCTGGGGGATCCACTGAGGGAGCCGCAAGGGAACCTGTTGCTCCAGACTTTGAGATCAACAGCCAGGCTAGTCCCATTTAAGTGGCTGAGGAGCGCCCTATGTTGTATGCCATAGATGACTTCCTTCTATAAGGACAGTGAAAGAAAAGGCAGTCTTGGATGCCGATACTCACCTCTGAGGTTATCTCAGACGAGCCCCTGAAAATGATGCTGGGGTTCTTGTTTGCAGAGCTGAAGAATGAATTTAACAAACAGTAAAGGTAGGAGAGCTAAGGGGAGGCTTTTATTTAGAAATACAGTGAGAGGAAAGACAGCTTCCTGGCTCATGCAGGGAGGGGATAAGAGGACCTTGTGCACATAATTTTGACAAATTGTAGGGCCGTTTAACATTTCTTGAGGAAGTACTTTCTATTGGAATCTTTCTGAAGGAGTTTGCAGATTTAAGGAAGGGACAGTAAAAGCAAACTTTTCTCTGTCCGTTACAGCTAGAGGAATTGTGAAAAAGCAATCTTTAAGATCAATGATAGCCATGTCCCAATCTTTTGGAATCATAGCCGGAGAAGGGAGGCCTTGTTGTAAAGGTCCCATAGGTTTGAGAACTGCATTAATTTGTCTTAAATCATGCAAAAGTCTCCAATTTCCTGACTTCTTTTTTATAACAAATAAAGGGGAATTCCACAGGCTTGTGGAAATTTCTAATCTGTCTAACTGAAGTTGGTCCTGAACTAATGTTTGTAAGGCTGTTTGCAAAGGCTGCAGAGTGAGAGTGATCAAATTACCCAAAGACCAGACAGGCACAGGAATGATGTTGCCTTGGCTGTGCACCTTATTAAAATCTCTTAACACATTATTCCAATCAGCCTGTTTAAGAGTTCCATGTGGAGGTGACTAATCACAGTGTTTTTTAATATATTTGTGAGGCTGAGCAAAGTCCTTCTTAGAGGTTTTCACTCCTGATGTTTTCAGGAGAGCACGGAGTAATTTCAAAGAATCCTCCAGTTTAACTGCTTTAGCTTCATTGTGGCCCATTATAGTGTCCCTGACGCCTCGATCCTGTCCCTACGCACACTTTCTCGGGAGTATTACCGGATCGACTATCTTCGGAGCTTTCCTGCTCTGAGTTTCAAGGGTCCCTGTTCGGGCGCCACTTGCTGGCCCTCTCTTTGGTAAACTAATGTTCGGGCACCCCTGTCGGCCTCCTCCCTGCCTCTGACCCACAGACTGAGGAGGCGACGTGATGAAATATCAAAGACCTGAAAGGACCAGCCAGGGGACTCAAGGTGTAACAGCTCAAGAGTAATGCTGAAAAGGCACCTCTCATATTTATTAAACAATTGAACTCAAAATGAACCCAAAACATCATCATCTGGCCTTGAGCCAAGCCCAAGGACACGATACTCCTCAAGAATACTGAAACCATGCTAAGGCGGCCCTGAGCCATGGGAACTGTTTTGGTTCTCATCAATTTGTCCTTGATCACACATCAAGAGTTGTAAGAAAAGCAAGCAAGTCATGTGTATTTGTTTTCTGTATTACTTGAGTTATGTATTAACCCCATCAATCCCACACATATACATTATAGACTGATTACCAGTATCAAGATAACTGAAAATTTTTGCCCATTGACCTATATCATCCCATTTCCCCACCTTCAGCTCCTGGCCTTGGCAACCACTACTCTAGTCTCTATTTCTATGAACTTGGATTTATTTATTTTTAATATATATAAGTGATACCTCCACATATAAGTGATACCATACAGTGTTTGTCTATATCTTTCTGGCTTATTTTATTTAACATAATGACCTCCAGATTTATCTATGTTGTTGCAATTGGCAGAGTTTCCTTTTTAATGGCTGAATAATATTCCTTTGCATGTACATATACCATATTTATTTTCTTTAACCATTCATGCACTAAAGGACATTTAGGTTGTTTTGATATTTTAACTAATGCAAATAAATGCAACAATGGATACGAGTATGCAGGTATCTATTTAAGATAATGATTTTCACACATACACACACACACATGCACTCAGGAGTGGAATTGTTGGGTCACATGATAGTGCATTTTTCAATTTTTTCAGGAACTGCTGTACTGTTTTCCATAATAGCTATATGATATTACATTCCTGCCAAAAGTGTATAAGAGTTCTCTTATCCTCCATATGATTGCCAATATTTGTTATCTTTTATCTTTTTTAGTAATAGCTATCCTAACAAATGCGAGGTGATTTCTCACTGTGGTTTTGATTTTCATTTCCAAATGATTAGTGATGTTGATGGACCTTTATATATACCTGTTGTCCATTTGTATGACTTCTTTGGAAAAATGTCTATTCAGATACTTCACTTATTCTGAATTGGATTGATTTTTTTGCAATTGAGTTGTATGAGTTCTTTATATATTTTGGATATTAACCCCTTATTAGATATACAGTTTGTGATTATTTTCTTCCATTTTGCAGGTTGTCTTTTTAATTTACTGATTGTGCCTTTGCTGTCCAGAAGATTAGCTTGAACTAAACAAGTAGTTTAAACTAGCTCCACTTGTTTATTTTAGTTTTTTTTTGACTGTGCTTGGTGCCTTATATGAGAAATTATTGCCTGGGACAATGTCAATGATGTTCTTTGCTGTTTTCTTCAAGAAAATTTAGTTTCAGGTCTCACATTTTAGTCTGATCCATTTCAAGTCAATTTTTGTGAATGACATAAGGTAGGGGTTCAGTTTCATTCTTTTGCATGTGAATATCGTTTTCCCAACACCATTTAATAAGGACTGTCATTTATCCATTGTATCTTCTTGGTACCCTTGTCAAAATTAGTAGACCATATAAGCTTAAACTTATGTCTACACTATTAATTTCATTGGTCTATGTGCCTGTTTTAATGCTAGAACCATACTATTTGATTACTATAAGCTTTTTATATAGCTTGGAATCAGGTAGTGTGGTGCTTCCAGCTTTGTTCTTCTTTTTCAGTATTTCTTTGACTACTTGGGATTTTTTTTGGTTACATACAAATTTTAGGATTGTTTGTTCTGTTTCTGTGAATCTGATTTGGATTGTACAAAACTATAGAAAGCACTGGGTAGCATGGACATTTTCACAATATTAGTTCTTCCAATCCAAGAACATGGAATATCTTTCCATTAATTTGTGCCTCCTTCACATTTTTGTTCAGGGGCTCAATAGCAGATTTGACAGGCAGAAGAAAGAATAAATGAACGGAATACAGGAAAATTGAAATTGTTGAGTCTGAAAAGTAGAAAGAAGAAAAAACAGAAATGAACAGAGCTTAATAGATTTGTGTGGCACCATCAAGCATACCAATCTATACATTATGATAGTCCTAGAAGAAGAAGACAGAGAAAGGGACAAAATGATTATTTGAAGAAATAGCTTAAATTTCCAAAATTTGATGAAAAATATAAATTTAAAAATCCAAGACGTTCAATAAACACCACAAAGGATAAAAATAAACAGACATACACCAAGAGACATTACAGTCAAACAATCAAAAAAACAAAACACAGAGTGAATATTTAAAGGAACAGGAGTTCTTCAGCAAGATTATCAGCCAAAGTGAAGGAAAAAACCTGGCACCATGGAATTTTACATCTGAGAAAACTCCTTCAATAATAAGGTAGAAATTAAGACAATCTAATATACTAAAAAAAAAAATGGAGGGATCTTATTGCCACTAGACCTACCCTCTAAGAAATGCTAAAGAGAGTCCTTTAGGCAAAAATGTAAGTATGCTAGAAACTAATGTGAAGCTAATGAAAATATAAAAATCTCTAGTAATGAAAATCAATATGGACAAATATAAAAGTCAGTATGGTAATTTTGGATTTCAACTCCACTTTTTAAATTCTATAGGAGTATACACCATGGCCAAGTGGGATCTATTCCTGCAACAGAAAGATGGTTCAGTATATAAAAATCAATCAGTATAATTCCCTACATTAACAGAATAAAGGGAAAAAAAGCCACATGATCATCTCAATTGATGCAGAGAAAACATTTCACAAAATGAAGCAACGTTTGCTGATAAAAAAAAACACTCAAGTAACTAGGGATGATAGGACACTTCCTCAAAATAGTAAAAGCTAAACATACAATTAACATACGATCCAGAATCTCCATTCCTCAGTATATACTCAAATAAACTGAAAACAGGCACATGAACATGTATTTGTGTGCCAATGTTCACTGTAGGTTTACCCACAATAGCAAGAAGGTGGAAACAGCACAAGTGTCCCTGAATTGAAGAATGGATAAACAAAATGTGGTATAGGCATATAACAGAATATTACATAGCTATGAAAAGGAATGAAGTTCTGATACATGCTACAACATGGATGAACCTTGAAAATATTATTTTAAGTTAAATAAGCCAGATGCCAAAGAACAAATATTGTATGATTCCACATATTTGTGATACCTGGAGCAGGCAAATTCATAGAAATATTAAGTAGATTAGAAAGGCTCCTCAGGGCTGGGGAGAGGAAGAATGAGAAGTTATTGCTTAATGTTTATGGAGTTTTGGTTTGGTGTAATGAAAAATTTTTGAAAATAGTGACAATGGCTGTACACCATTGTGAATGTAATTAATGCCACTGAATTTTACAATTATAATAGTTAAAATGGTAACTGTTATGTTGTTTATATATTACCACAATAAAAAAATACAAAAAAGTAAATCAAAGCAAAAAAATGAGATAAAAGTTCTTGCAAATTTTAGTTAACAATTTTCGTCACTATTCTCATTACTTTTATTCAGGAGTAGAATTTCAGTGGTCCTTACTCTGCCATTTTGGAGTACATGTCACAAAACATTTTTAAAAGTTCCCAGGTGATTCCAATGTTCAGTCAAGATTGGGAACCTCTCACCCAGAGGGAGCAACAAAGGCCTGAAATCAAATGAGAGTTCAGGTTGAGCATCAAGAAAATAGCACCATCCCTATGCCCATTTGCTTTTAACTGCTTAAAGCACTTGGATCATATCTCATCCTGTGTATTTGTACTAAAAGAGTGAGTATGTGGTGAAATTATCTAGTGATCTTTTGATTACATATTCTTATAGGACTTCTGTGAAAGAAAAACATGAACCTAAAATTGAGAAGAAAACCTACCATGTCCTTATATGTAATAAAAAATTTGAAGGGACATTTTCTTATCCTTGATAATGTATGTTAAAAGTTATAATAAAAACATTGGAAAAAAACTACTTAATGTATAGATTTTGCTTGACATACAATTTCTCTGTAATTATTCTAAACATATACTGAAACAAAATGATCCTGTCATTTCATTATATCAAAATTTGTAAAAATATCCATTTTCTATTTAAATTCCCATATTTACATTAAGAAAATAAATTTTTGTATTACATATCAAATATTTGAAACCTTTCAAACGTAGATTTAGTAATATCTTCTGTTAAATTTGTGTGCTTATTTAAAAAAAATTAGAAATTCTATTCCGTTTCTTCATGTGAAACCACTGAAAAATAGCATGATTTTGTCTCTAACTCTGGCAGATACTTCTTTAATGAGGGGTCATAAAACTGTTGATTTATTTTAATTCGTTAATATTTTTTTCTTATTTTGGTATCGTTAATATACGAATACATGTGCAACATTATGGTTACTAAATTCCCGAATTCATCAAGTCCTCCCCCCATACCCCATTACAGTCACTGTCCATCAGCGTAGTGAGATGCTATAGAATTCCCCCTACATTATGTCTGCTCATCGTAATGTCCCTTTTTCCCCTTTGTCCCTCCCTTCCCACCCATCCTTCCCAGTCCCTTTTGCTTTGGTAAATATTAGTCCGTTCTTGGGTTCTGTGAGTTTGCTGCTATTTTGTTCCTTCAGTTTTTTTTCTTTGTTCTTATACTCCACATATGAGTGAAATCATTTGATACTTGTCTTTTTCTGCTTGGCTTATTTCACTGAACATAATACCCTCTAGCTCCATCCATGTTGTTGCAAATGTCTGGATTTGTTTTCTTCTTATGGCTGAATAACATTCCATTGTGTATATGTACCACATCTTCTTTATCCATTCATCTACTGATGGACACATAGGTTGCTTCCACTTCTTGGCTATTGTAAATACTGCTGTGATAAACATAAGGATGCATCTGTCATTTTGAAATTGGGCTGCTGCATTCTTAGGGTAAATTCCTAGGAGTGGGATTCCTGGGTAAAATGGTATTTCTATTTTGAGTTTTTTGAGGAACCTCCATACTGCTTTCCACAATCGTTGAACTAATTTGCATTCCCACCAGTAGTGTAGGAGGGTTCCCCTTTCTCCACATCCTCGCCAACATTTGTTGTTGCATGTCTTTTGGATGGTGGCCATTCTAACTGGTGTGAGGTGATATCTCATTGTGGTTTTAATTTGCATTTCTCTGATGATTAGTGATGTGGAGCATCTTTTCATGTGCCTGTTGGCCATCTGATTTCTTCTTTGGAGAAGTGTCTATTCATATCCTCTGCCCATTTTTTAATTAGATTATTTGCTTTTTGTTTGTTGAGGTGTGTGAGATCTTTATATATTTTGGATGTCTACCCATTATCATATATGTCATTTATGAATATATTCTCCCATACTGTAGGATGCCTTTTTGTTCTACTGATGGTGTCCTTTGCTGTACAGAAGCTTTTCAGCTTGATAGAGTCTCACTTGTTCATTTTTTCTTTTGTTTCCCTTGCTTGCGGAGATATGTTCATGAAGAAGTTGCTCATGTTTATGTCGAAGACATCTTTGCCTATATTTTTTTCTAAGAGGTTTATGGTTTCATGACTTACATTCAGGTCTTTGATCCATTTTGAGTTTACTTTGGTGTATGGGGTTAGACAGTAATTCAGTTTCATTCTCTTTCATGTAGCTGTCCAGTTTTGCCAACACCAGCTGTTGAAGAGGCTGTCATTTCCCCATTGAATATCCATGGCTCCTTTTTCACATATTAATTGACCATATATGCTTGGGTTTATATCTGGAGTCTCTATTCTGTTCCACTGGTCTATGGGTTTGTTCTTGTGCCAGTACCAAATTGTCTTGATTACTGTGGCTTTGTAGTAAAGCTTGAAGTCAGGGAGTGTAATTCCCCCTGTTTTATACTTCCTTCTCAGGACAGCTTTGGCTATTCTGGGTCTTTTGTGGTTCCATATGAATTTTAGAACTATTTTCTCTAGTTCATTGAGGAATACTGTAGGTATTTTGATAGGGATTGCATTGAATCTGTAGATTGCTTTAGGCAGGAGGGCCATTTTGACAATGTTAATTCTTCCTAGGTAAGAGCATGAGATGAATTTCCATTTATTAGTGTCCTCTTTAATTTCTCTTAGAGTGTATTGTAGTTTTCAGGGTATAGGTCTTTCACTTCCTTGGTTAGGTTTGTTCCTAGGTATTTTATTCTTTTTGATGTGATTATGAATGTAATTGTTTTTCTGATTTCTCTTTCCGCTAGTTCATCATTAGTGTATAGGAATGCAACAGATTTCTGTGTATTAATTTTGAATCCTGCAACTTTTCTGAATTCAGATATTAGACCTTACAGTTTTGGAGTGGATTCTTTAGTGTTTTTTATGTACAATATCATATCATCTCCTAACAAGGACAGTTTAATTTCTTTCTTGCCGATCTGGATGCCTTTTATTTATTTATTTGTGTTTTCTGATTGCCGTGGCTAGGACCTCCAGTACTATGTTGATTAAAAGTGGGGAGAGTGGGCATCCTTGTCTTGTTCCTGATCTTAAAGGAAAAGTTTCAGCTTCTCACTGTTAAGTATAATGTTGGCTGTGGGTTTGTCATATATGCCTTATTATGTTGAGGTACTTGCCCTCTATACCCATTTTGTTGAGAGTTTTTATCATGAATGGGTGTTGAATTTTGTCAAATGCTTTTTCAGCATCTATGGACATGATCATGTGGTTTCTGTTCTTTTTCTTAATGTGTTGGATGATGTTAATGGATTTTTGAATGTTGTACCATCCTTGCATCCCTGAGATGAATCCCACTTGATCTTGGTGTATTATCCTCTTGATGTATTTATGAATTCAGTTTCTAATATTTTGGTGAGTATTTTTGCATCTATGTTCATCAGGGATATTGCTCTGTAATTTTCTTTTTTGGTGAGGTCTTTGATGGTTTTGGTATTAGAGTGATGCTGGCTTCATAGAATGAGTTTAAAAGTATTCCCTCCTCTTCTATTTTTTGGAAAACTTAAAGGAGAATGGGTATTATTTCTTCTCCATATGTCTGATAAAATTCAGCAGTGAATCCATCTGGCCTAGGGGTTTTGTTCTTGGGTAGTTTTCTGATTACCGATTCAATTTCTTTGCTGGTAATTGGTCTGTTTAGGTTTTCTGTTTCTTCCTTGGTCAGTCCTGGAAGGTTGTATTTTTCTAAGAAGTTGTCCATTTCTTCTAGGTTTTCCAGCTTGTTAGCATATAGATTCTCATAATATTCTCTTACAGTTCTTTGTATTTCTGTGGGGTCCACCGTGATTTTTCCTTTCTCATTTCTGATTCTGTTTATGTGTGCAGATTCTCTTTTTCTCTTAATAAGTCTGGCTAGGGGTTTATCTATTTTGTTTATTTTTTCAAAGAACCAGCTCTTGGTTTCACTGATTTTTTCTATTGTTTTATTCTTCTCAGTTTTATTTATTTCTTCTCTAATCTTTATAATGTCCCTCCTTCTGGTGATTTTGGGCCTCATTTGTTCTTCTTTTTCCAATTTCAATAATTGTGACTTTAGACTATTCATTTGGGATTGTTCTTTCTTCTTTAAATAGGCCCAGAGTGCAATATGCTTTCCTCTTAGAACTGCCTTTGCTGCATCCCACAGAAGTTGGGGCTTTGTGCTGTTGTTTTCATTTGTCTCCATATATTGTTTGATCTCTGTTTCAACTTGGTTGTTGACCCACTGATTATTTAGGAGCATGTGGTTAAGCCTCCATGTATTTGTGAGCCTTTTTGTTTCCTCTGTACAATTTATTTCTAGTTTTATACCTTTGTGATCTGAGAAGTTGGTTGGTAGAATTGCAATATTTTTGAATTTACTGAGGTTTCTTTTGTGGCCTAGTATGTTGTCTGTTCTGGAAAATGTTCCATGTGCACTTGAGAAGAATGTGTATCCTGCTGCTTTTGGGTGTAGAGTTCTGTATATGTCTGTTAGGTCCATCTGTTCTAGTGTGTTGTTCAGTGCCTCTGTGTCCTTTGGAGTAAGTGGTGTGTTGAAGTCTCCTAAAATGAATGCATTGCTATTTCCTCCTTTAATTCTGTTAGTATTTGCTTCACATATGTCGGCGCTCCTGTGTTTGGTGCATATATATTTATAATGGTTATATCCTCTTGTTGGACACACCCCTTTATCTTTATGTAATGTCCTTCTTTATCTCTTGCTACTTTCTTTGTTTTGAAGTCTATTTTGTCTGATATAAGTACTGCAACACCTTCTTTTTTCTCCCTGTTGTTTTCATGAAATATTTTTTTCCATCCGTTCACGTTTAGTCTATGTGTATCTTTGGGTTTGAGATAACTCCCTTGTAAGCAGCATATAGATGGGTCTTGCTTTATTATCCATTCTATTACTCTGTGTCTTTTGATTGTTGCATTCAGTCCATTTATATTTAGGGTGATTATCAATAGATATGTACTTTTTGCCATTGCCGCCTTTAGTTTCATGGTTACCAAAGGTTCAAGAGTAGCTTCTTTACTATCTAACAGTCTAACTTAACTCTCTTATTAAGCTAGTCTAAACACAATCTGATGATTCTTTATTTCTCTCCCTTCTTCTTCTTCCTCCTCCATTCCTTATATGCTAGGTGTTTTATTCTGTACTCTTTTATGTTTCCTTTGACTGTTTTTGTGGATAATAGATTTTACTTTTTGCCTTTAGTTAGTCTTTGGATGGTCTGATCTCTTCGCTATGATTTTATTTTCTTTTGTGACATCTTTTTAGCTTTAGGAGTGCCTCCATATAGAGCAGTCCCTTTAAGATATCCTGTAGAGGTGGTCTGTGGGAGGCAAATTCCCTCAACTTTCACTTGTCTTGGAATTGTTTAATCCCTTCTTCAAATTTAAATGATAATCGTGCTGGATACTGTATTTTTGGTTCAAGGCCATTCTGTTTCATTGTGTTCAATATATTATGCCATTCTCTTCTGGCCTGTAAGGTTTCTGTTGAAAAGTCTGGTGATAGTCTGATGGGTTTTCCTTTGTAGGTGATCATTTTTCTCTCTCTGGCTGCCTTTAATACTCTGCCCTTGTCTTTGATCTTTGCCATTTTAATTATTATTTGTCTTGGTGTTTTCTTCTTTGGGTCCCTTGTGTTTAGAGATCTGTGGGCTTCCATGGTCTGAGAAACTGATATTTTAACTGTTTGTATACATTTATTATTCATATTTAAGCTTAGTTTCAGGAAACAGTGAAATTTAAAATCATGTTACAGAGAAAGATTTATGCATTTCAACATGTTAGTTATCAACAAACGCATCTGTACTGCTTTTTTATGTTATTAAAAATGTGAATTCTTCTGCACTTTTGTGAAGAATCACTTTATAGTTTCATTTCCAAGTTTTTTAGAGGTGAAGTCCAATTCTAATAGCCTCTCTAGCTATCTTTCTGGTTGTTGATATGGAAACTCACTACAACAAATACCAGGCTAGAAATAGAAAATGATACCATTGCAGAGATGCAGCTCACTGTCTTCATATTCAGCACATAAAACTCAATGTACTTTTAGGCTTTTGGAGAAGAAATATCATGCCTTTTCATAGTCATATATTTTTTTTAATTTCAGCACCAGTAATGCCTTACTGTCTACTTTGGTGGATAATTTGAGGGTTAAGAAAGGCTTCCTGATTAGATGTGCTTGAGAGACTTTTATGAGGGATGCTGAAAATAAGTTTTTTTGCTTTACACTGCCCAGAAATTTAGTGAAGTACCCTATAGCATTTTCATTACAGAGGAGTATTGAGAAGAATCAGAAAATATTTCTTTGGAATTCTTTTAAAAAATAGTAGACTTTTCACTATAGAATATATACTGAAAACAATTCGACTAATTTACTAAAACCTATTTTTGAGATTTGAGGATTTATTATAAAACTTGGTCATGTAAACTGATTCTTATATTTATATTTCTGAAAACAGACTTTTACTGCAATTAGTGTCTTATTTACTTAGATTTGAATCTGTATGTAGAAATTGAAATATACATATATTTAATAACAGCAAGCAAACCATAAACAACTATGAATCTACCTGCCTTTTTCAATTTATTAATGGTCTAAATTTAACTACAGCAACTAAAGGTGCTGGAAATGGATAAATGATACAAATTGTGAAAAGATAGGTTCACTGTACATACACTGGAAGACACTGTTACTGTATGCATTGCTAATCTGTCTTGCTCTCTCTCTCCTTAACAGCAGCACTGATAGCCAAATAATTTTTTATAACATGTAATTGCAGTGTTACCATTTTTAGTTGCCTATATAGCATTCAGTTTTCCTTGTCTTCTAAATAAATATCCTGAATTTTATTTCAATATGATTCAGAGGAAGTTAACTCCATTCAGAATTTCAGTGGTGCATCTTGATTAGTGTAAGCCAATAAGCCCTGTTGTTTCTTCACAATTGTTGGTTTGAGACAGTAGGTGGAGAGGTTTCTCTTCCCTCCTGAATGTGAATAAGAAAGTTTGTTATGGCAGCTGTTTTGGCTGCCACGTAAGCAACCACAAGGATCCAGCCTAAGGACAAAGGCTGGCACAGTGAGAATGAAAATGTGAAAAATTGGAAAGAACCTGAATATTAAAATTGTCATTGATTCTCTGACTCAGTGAATCCTGAAGCCTACCCTAACTGGAATCATTCAAATATATGAAATAATTGGTGTGATTAATTTTATAAAGCAGGCTTATTTGGGCTTTTCCATTATTTGTAGCTAAAACCATCCTGACATAGAAGTCTTGTTCGGGGTGATAAAACTGAAGTTTCATCCCTGACTTATTTCAGTGGGTTAGTTACAGTAAATTAAATCTTGGGAAAAATTCAAAACAATGATAGTATACCTATGTTGTAGGGTTGGCTATTAGAGAATGTAAAGTAAGGGATGACAAAAATGAATTTATGATTTTTCTAAAAGCAGCACTCTGATCACAGGTAAGAGATAGGACTGGAAGTAGATATCAGAAAATAATAAATTCATGGAAAAGTTATGGATATTAACTTAGTGGAAATGAAGATGTCAAAAAATGTTTTGTGAGGTATTTTTAGGACTTCAATTTCACAGAATTTCATGATTGAATGGATACAAGTGATGGGGAAAATGGAAGCATCTAGGATGAATCACAGAGTTCCAATTTGAGAAAATGAGTGGATTGGGTTAATATTGATATGGGAGGAAATAAAAGAGTTAAGGAAATAGGAAATGCCAAGTTCACTTTTTTAACAACTTGGAAATTATCCTTTTTAAAAAATAGACTATTTTTTGAATTGACAGCAAAATTGAGAGGAGGGTAAAATGATTTCCCATATATACCCTGCTCCCACACATGCATAACCTCTACCATTATCACCATTCCCCACCAGAGTGGCACATCTGTTACAATTGATGAACCTACATTGACACATAATAATAACCCAAGGTCCACAGATTGCATTAGCTTCACTGTTGGTGTTGTACATTCTGAGTATGGTCAAGTGTATAATAACCTATATCCACCACTATAGTATACAGAGTAGTTCACTGCCCTAGAAACTTCTGAACTCCCCCTATTTTTCTATCCCATTCTCCTAACTCCTGGCAACCACTTATCTTTTTACCCTCTCAATAGTTTTGCTGTTTCCAGAATGTCATATAGTCGGAATCATACAGTGTGTAGCCTGTGCAGATTGGCTTCTGTTACTTAATAATATACATTTAAGATTCCTCAATGTATTTGTATGACATGATAGCTCATCTATTTTTAGAGGTGAATAATACTCCATTGTCTGGATACACTAAAGTTTATTTATTCATTCACCTACGGAAGTACATCTTGGTGGCTTGCAAGTTTTGGCAATTAGAAAGAAAGCTGCATAGAGGACTTCAGGGAAAATGGTGGCATGAGCAGGGCGGCAGAAATCTCCTCCCAAAACTATATATATCTATGAAAATATAGCAACTACAACTATTCCTAAAAGAGAGACGAGAAGACACAGGAAAGTGCACAGCGTGCAGCTACACCTGAGATGACACGGCACCCCATGAGGCAGAGCTATAAAGGGCCCTGCGGAGCAGTGCGGCCATGGTGGAGGAATAGTGGAGCAACAGCGCCACCTACAGCATCCCCACAGAATCTATTCCCGGTGGGAGTTTTTTATTTGTTTGTTTGTTTTCTTTCATTTGTTTCATTTTGTTTTTTTCTGTTTTTTCTTCTCTTTCTTTTTTCTTTTCTTTTCTTTCTTTTTTTTTTCTATTTTTCTTTTTAAAGTCTTAAAGAGCCCAGCTGACATATGTGGCAACTACCAGAGACCACTTCTATAGCCATGAAAAGACAGAGGAATATGGTCCAGACTAAGATCAACCAGACAACCCCAGACAGGGAGCCTGAAGGGATGGAAATGCACAATCTTCTTGAAAAAGAATTCAGAACAAAAGTCATAACCATGCTGATGGGTCTACAGAGAAATGTGCAAGAGCTGAGGGACGAAGTGAGAGAAGTAAGGAAAGACAATGCAGAAATCAGACAAGCGATCGATGAGCTTAACAGCAGACTGGATGAGATGCAAGAGACTATTAATGGAATAGAATCAGAGAACAAGAATAGGGAGAAGCTGAGGCAGAGAGAGATAAAAGGATCTCTAGGAATGAAAGAATATTAAGAGAACTGTGTGACCTATCCAAAAGGAACAATATTCGCATTATAGGAGTACCAGAGAAGAAGAGAGAGAAAAATGGATAGAAAGTGTCTTTGAAGAAATAATTGCTGAAAACTTTCCCACGCTGGGGAAGGAAATAGTCTCACAGTCCATGGAAGCCCACAGATCTCCCAACACAAAGGACCAAAGGAAGACAACACCAAGACACATAATAATTAAAATGGCAAAGATCAAAGATAAAGACAGAGTATTAAAGGCAGCTAGAGAGAGAAAAAAGATCACCTACAAAGGAAAACCCATTAGACTATCATCAGACTTCTGAACAGAAACCTTACAGGCCAGAAGAGAATGGCACGACATATTTAACGTAATGAAACAGAAGGGCCTCGAACCAAGAATATTGTATCCAGCACGATTATCATTTAAATATGACAGAGGGATTAAACAATTTCACAAACGAAAGTTGAGAGAGTTTGCCTCTCATAAAACACCACTCCAGGATATCTTAAACAGACTGCTCTAGAGGGAAGCACCCCTAAGGCTAAAAAGATGTCACCAGAGAAAATAAAATCATAGCAAAGAAAGCAGACCACCCAAATACTAACTAAAGGCAAAGAATAAAACACCTAGTATATAAAGAATCGAGGAGGAAGAATAAGAAGGGAGAGAAATAAAGAAACATCAAACTGTGTTTACAATAACTTAACAAGAAAGTTATGTTAGACTGTTGATAGTAAAGAAGCAACCCTTGAACCTTTGGTAACCACAAAACAAAAACCAGCAATGGCAATAAGTAAATATCTATCAATAATCACCCTAAATGTAAAAGAACTGAATGAACCAATCAAAAGACACAGAGTAACAGAATGGATAAAAATGTAAGACCCATCTACATGATGCTTAAAAGAGACTCACCTCAAACCCAAAGATATACACAGACTAAAAGTGAAGGGATAGAAAAAATATTTCATGCAAACAACAAAGGGAAAAAAGCAGGTGCTGCAATACTTGTATCAGAAAAAATAGACTTCAATACGAAGAAAGTAGCAAGAGATAAAGGACATGACCTAATGATAAAGGGGTCAGTCCAACAGAAGTTTTAACCATTATAAATATATATGCACCAAACACAGGAGTGCCAGCATATGTGAAACAAATAGTAACAGAATTAAAGTAGAAAATATACAGAAATGCATTCATTTTAGGAGACTTCAACACACCACTCACTCCAAAGGACCGATCAACCAGACAGAAAATAAGTAAAGACACAGAGGCACTGAACAACACAACAGAACAGATGAAACTAAGAGATATCTACAGAACTCTACACCCAAAAGCAGCAGGATACACATTCTTCTCAAGTGCACATGGAACATTTTCCAGAATTGACAACATACTAGGGCACAAAAAGAACCTCAGTAAATTCAAAAATATTGAAATCCTACCAACCAACTTCTCAGATCACAAAGGTATGAAAGTAGAAATAAATTTTAGAAAGAAACCAAAAAGGCTCACAAATTCATGGAGACTTAACAACATTCTCCTAATTAATCAATGGTTTAATGACCAAATCAAAACAGAAATCAAAGACTATATGCAGACTAATGACAACAACAACAGAAAGCCAAAACTTCTGTGGGACGCAGCAAAGGTAGTTCTAAGAAGAAAGTATATTGCAATCCAGGCCTATTTAAAGAAGGAAGAACATTCCTAAAGGAATAGTCTAAAGACAAAATTACTGAAATTGGAAAAGGAAGAACAAATGAGGCCGAAAGTCACCAGAAGGAGGGACATAATAAAGATCAGAGAAGAAACAAATAAAATTGAGAAGAATAAAACAATAGAAAAAAAAATCAATGAAACCAAGAGCTGGTTCTTTGAAAAAATAAACAAAATAGATAAACCCCTAGCCAGACTCATTAAGAGAAAAAGAGAATCTACACACATAAACAGAATCAGAAATGAGCAGGAAACATCACAATAGACGCCACAGAAATACAAAGAATTGTAAGAGAATATTATGAGAATCTATATGCTAACAAGCTGGAAAACATAGAAGAAATGGACGACTTCTTAGAAAAATACAACCTTCCAAGACTGACCAAGCAAGAAACAGAAAAACTAAACAGACGAATTACCAGCAATGAAATTGAATCAGTCATCAAAAAATTACCAAGAAAAATCCATGGACCAGAGGGATTCACCTCTGATTTCTACCAGACATATAGAGAAGAAATAACACCCATTCTCCTTAAAGTTTTCCAAAAAATAGAAGAGGAGGGAATACTTCCAAACTCATTCTATGAAGCCAGCATCACTCTAATGCCAAAACCGGGCAAAGACCTCACCAAAAAAAGAAAATTACAGACCAATATCCCTGATGAACCTAGATGCAAAAACACTCCACAAAATATTAGCAAACTGAATTCAAAAATACATCAACAGGATCATACACCATGATCAAGTAGGATTTATTCCAGGGATGCAAGGACGGTAGAACATTCGAAAATTCTTCAACATCATCCACCATATCAACAAAAAGAAGAACAAAACCACATGATCATCTCCATAGATGCTGAAAAAACACTTAACAAAATTCAGCATCCATTCATGATTAAAACTCTCAACAAAATGGGTATAGACGGCAAGTAACTCAACATCATAAAGGCCATATATGACAAACCCACAGCTAACATCATATTAACAGTGAGAAGCTGAGAGTTTTTCATCTAAGATCGTGAACAAGACGGGGATACCCACTCTCTCCACTGCTAGTCAACATAGTACTGGAGGTCCTAGCCATGGAAATCAGACAAAACAAAGACATACAAGGCATCCAGATCTGTAAAGAAGAAGTCAAATTGTCACTATTTGCAGATGACATGATATTGTACATTAAAAACCCTAAGGACTCCACTCCAAACTACTAGAACTAATATCTGAATTCAGCAAAGTTGCAGGATACAATATTAACACACAGAAATCTGTTGCTTTCCCATACGATAACGATGACCTAACAGAAAGAGAAATCAGAAAAACAATTCCATTCACAATTGCATAAAAAAGAATTAAATACCTAGGAATAAATCTAAAGAAGGAAGTGAAAGACCTGTACTCTGAAAACTACAAGACACTCCTAAGAGAAATTAAAGAGGACACTAACAAATGGAAATGCATCCCATGCTCTTTGCTAAGAAGAATAAATATTGTCAAAATGGCTATACTACCTAAAGCAATCTACAGATTCAATGCAATCCCTATCAAAATACCAACAGCTTTCTTCAATAAACTGGAACAAATAATTCTAAAATTCATATGGAAACACAAAAGACCCTGAATAGCCAAAGCAATCCTGAGAGGGCAAAATAAAACAGGGGGAATTATGCTCCCTGACTTCAAGCTCTACTACAAAGCCACAGTAATCAAAAGAATTTGGCATTGGCACAAAAACAGACCCACAGACCAGTGGAACAGAATAGAAAATCCAAACATTAACCCAAATATATACAGTCAATTAATATTTGATAAAGGAGCCTAGGATATACAATGGGGAAATGACAGCCTCTTCAGCAGCTGGTGTTGGAAAAACTGGACAGCTACATGTAAGAGAAAGAAACTGGACTACTGTCTAACCTGATACACAAAGGTAAACTCAAGATGGATCAAAGACCTGAATGTAAGTCATGAAACCATAAAACTCTTAGAAAAAAACATAGGCAAAAATCTCTTGGACATAAACGTGAGCAACTTCTTTATGAACATATCTCCCCAAGCAAGAGAAAGAAAAGCAAAAATGAACAAGTGGGACTATATCAAGCTGAAAATCTTCTTTACAGCAAAGGACACCATCAGTAGAACAAAAAGACATCCTTCAATGTGGGAGAATATATTCATAAATGACGTATCTGATAAGAGGTTGACATCCAAAATATATAAAGAACTCACACACTTTAACAAACAAAAAGCAAATAATCCAATTAAGAAATGGGCAGAGGACATGAATAGACACTTCTCTAAAGAAGAAATTCAGATGGCCAATAGGCACATGAAAAGATGCTCCACATCACTAATCATCAGAGAAATGCAGAATAAAACCACAATGAGGTATCACCTCACCCCAGTGAGAATGGCCAACATCCAAAACACAAACAACAACAAATGTTTGCGAGGATGTATAGAAAAGGGAACCCTCCTACACTGCTGGTGGGAATGCAAATTAGTTCAACCATTGTGGAACGCAGTATGGAGGTTCCGCAAAACTCAAAATAGAAATACCATTTAACCCAGGTATTCCACTCCTAGGAATTTACCCTATGACTGCAGCAGCCCAGTTTGAAAAAGACATATGCACCCGTATGTTTGTCGCTGCACTGTTTACAATAGCGAAGAAGTAGAAGCCACCTAAGTGTCCATCAGTAGATGAATGGATAAAGAATAAGCGGTACATATACTCAATGGAATATTATTCAGCCATAAGAAGAAAACAAATCCTACCATTTTCAACAACATGGATGGAGCTAGAGGGTATTGTTCTCAGTGAAATAAGCCAAGCGGAAAAAAGACACGTATCAAATGATTTCACTCATATGTGGAATATAAGAGCAAAGAAAAAAACTGAAGGAACAAAACAGCAGCAGACTCACAGAACCCAAGAATGGACTAACAGTTACCAAAGAGAAAGGGACTGGGGAGGATGGGTGGGAAGGGAGGGACAAGGGGGAAAAAGGGGCATTACGATTAGCACACGTAATGTTGTGGGGGCACGGGGAGGGCTGTACTACTCAGAGAAGACAAGTAGTGATTCTACAGCATCTCACTATGCTGATGGACAGTGACTGTAATGGGGTTGGTGGGGGGGACCTGATGAAATGGGTAGTTTAATCACCATAATATTGCACCTGTAATTGTAGATTAATGATACCAAAATAAATTGAAAAAAAATTAAGGCATTGAATCAGAAAAAAAAATTATTTCACGTAACCAAATGTGGCATCGTTGCAGTGTGAAAGCATGCCTTGTTCCTTCTAGATAAAAGGGTCAGAACTGACTATGCAGTAAATCTTTCTGCTTATGGTTATGAAGCCGTTACATGATAAACTAATTTTTTTCTATTTTATTTGCCCTCCACAAAACATAGTCACCTACTTTATTTTTTATGATTTAGTGTAATGCTTGACATCATGTAGTTCTATCCTTTAGAGAATCTTCAGAACAAAATGGTAAAATGGACAGATATCTAATATCACTGTTCTGTAAGTTCAAAGAGAGGTTTGTATGTAGTATGAAAATATTTTATTAGCATAGATGTTTCCTAATAAAAAACTATTTTCCTAATAAAATACTTTTATTACATTGCAAGTTTCCTTTAAATTAAAGTTGTTTAAATTAATCCTATTTTTACATTAACTCACATGTTAAAGTTAGAGATTATGTCTATGCTGGAGAAAATGTTTTGACTAATCTGCTATCCAAATTAATGCCATGTCACTACACTGATGTCAGTGACTGTAATGCATTGTTGGGTGGGGCCTGATAAAGGGGGTAATTTAATAACCATAATATTGTACATGTAATTGTACAATAATGATACCAAAATAAATTAAAAAAAAAGAAAGAAAGCTGCATAAATACCCATGTACAGGTTTTTGTGTACATGTAACTTTCAGATCCTTTGAGTAAATATCAAGTTGCACACTCTGGATCATATAGTAACAGTATGCTTAGTTCTTTAAGAATCTGTCAAACTGTTTTCCAAAGTGGCTGTTCCATTTTGTATTCCCACCATCCATGAATGACAATATCTGTTACTTCATAACCTCACATTTGGTTGTGTCAGTGGGCTGATCTTGACTCTGCTAATAGGTGTACAGTGGTATCTTATTATTGTTTTAATTTGCATTTAGCCCGTGACATGATGTAGACCATTTTTTCATGTTTATTTTCCATCTGAATATCGTCTTTACTGAGGTGTCTATTAAGATCTTTGGCCCATTTCTTAACAGGTTGTTTTCTTATTGTTGAGTTTTAAGAGTTCTTTGAATATTTTGCATACAAGTCCTTTATCACATATGTTTTTTGTAAATATTTTCCTCCAGTCTGTGGTTTTGTCTTTTCATTTTCTTGACAGTGCCTTTTGCTGATCAAAAATTTGTATTTTTAATGACGTTCAGCTTATCAAGTTCTTTCTTTTATGGATCATGCCTTTGGTGTTGCATCTAAAAAATTATTGCCAAACTCGGGTCATCTAGATTTTCTCCTGTTTTATCTTTTAGCATTTTTATACTTTTGCATTTTACATTTAAGTTTCTGGTTCATCTTGAGTTAATTTTTGGGAGAGGTGTAAGGTCTCTGTCTAGATTGTTTTTTGCATGTGGACATCCAGTTGTTTCAGTACCATTTGTTGAAAGGACGATCTTTCCTCCATTTTATTGCCTTTGATCTTTTGTCAAAGATAATTGATTATATTTGTATGGGTCTATTTCTGGGCTCTTTATTATATCCCATTGATGTATTTCTCTTCTCAAGTCAATACTACACTGTCTTGATTACTGTAGTTTTATAGTAAATCTTGAAGTTGGGTAGTGTCAGTCCTTCAACTTTGCTCTTCTTCAGTATTGTATTGACTATTCTGGGTCTTTTGTCTCTCCCTATAAACTTCAGTTTCTCTCCATATGAAACAGTTTGCCAATACTCCCAAAATAACTTGGTGAGAATTTGATTGGCTAGCATTCAAGTTTACTTTTAATATTTTGGATTTGACATGTGTGGAAAATTCATGTGTATATGGCACATAGAAATCTGTGTAAGCAATTTAAACTGCCATAATGCTTCTGTGAAAATGACAAACATCAATTAAACCTTGGATTCCTTTCATTATAGTCAAGCTGGATAACAGCTAAAATATAAGAGCTATAAAAAACAGCATTTTTTGTTTATACTTGGAAAAATACTGTGACTTTTTACCTATATAAGTGTTTAAAAACTATAAGAACTCAAACTTTAATAAGAAACAAAGAATTTTCACATAATGAGAATATCATTATTATGGGGGAAGAAAAATTTGAGGACATAAAACTAATAAAAGAGAGAAATTGGTGAGAAATCAGTGAGAAGTCAAGGACAAGTGAATATGCTTCCTAGAAATAAGTAAATAAGTCTGGCACAAAGCCTCAACCAGAAAGGGCCTCTGAACTTTCTGCACTCCTTAAGTTTATTTCTGCTCTTTTCTTAATTCATTATAGCTTTCATGAAAGCCTTTGCTCTTCCAATGGCTTTAAAAGCAATCTAAAGAAGAGGATATGGCATCAGAAATGTGATATCTTTTTTTTTGTCTAGCACCAGAAGAAAGAGACAGGACAGTGCCATCTGGAGTCCTAAGGAGATTAAACAGTAAATATAGTAAGAAAAGAGAGTACCAAATGCATTTTCACAGAACATTAAAATGCATCTTCTCTTAAGCAATGGATTTCAAACAAATAAGAATCTAAGTGCAAAATGGTTCTGTTTTATCTCTTAGGAAAGTAGAGATTAAGGTGAATGTATTTTGGAAACTTATTCAAATTATACTTTGAAGTTAATCAAATTCTTTGCTAAGTTTTTAAAATGTGTTTTCTAATATCATTCTGAATAATATAATTATTATTGTGAAATAATTCTAAAATGGCATTTACTTACTCATTTTAATCAATTAATGTAAAGAAATACAGCAAAAGCCAACAGGAGGCTGTTTAATAGATGTTCTGTTAATTCCAATTGTTCATTTAATTCATTTATGAGTTGGTTCATATGCAAAACCATAATTTTAAAAGAAAAAATATGATTTATATGTTTTTGAAGCAAAACATTTCTGTGAGCTTATGTACTGCTTGTATCTAGACACTGAAAATATTATTTCTTAGCAAATTCATACTGTACTCCCTAGATCCAGATGTTAATATGTAATTTATGATGAGGCATGGTTTTTCAGTTGCCTTTTCTTTAAAATATAGAAGCAAGATTTTCAAAGAGTTTGATGTGTTTCACTAAGTTTGTGACTACATATAAACTTTTTAGAAATATCTGTGGCAGACTTTATTTTACAAAAGTAGCCACACGAATGTTTTCTGTCTTGCATTATTTTCCGGAATCTTGTCACTCCCCGTAAAGTGATAGATTCTATTATCTTATCACTGCAAACCTGGAGGGCTTGTGACTGCTCCAACCAATAGAGTATGGCAGAAGTGATGCTATTTGATTTCTGAGGCGAGGTCATTGAAATGTTACAGTTTTCCTTTGATCCCATTTCTTTCTTTCTCTTTCTCCCAGGACACTTGCTTTTGGAACCCAGTCACCACATGGGAAAGTCATATGAAGTACTTCTGTACAACAGCCTCAGGTAAGGTCTCAGCTGTGAGGCAGCATGAACTTCCAGACATGTGACTGAATGAGCTTTCTGATAATTCCAGTCCTCACCCTTCCAGCTATTTTATTTATCAATTGTTGGGTAACATCCCATGGCCTAGTGACTTAAAACATTTTATTATACCTCATTTTTATGTGGGTTCACTGGGCTCATCTGCGGGCTCCTCCATTCCATTGAATGGGGGTTGGAGTTGCAGACATTTGGGGGCTTGAAAATGGAAGATTTTCATTCATATTATTGGTAGTTGAGGCCAGATGTTGACTCTGATCTAAGTTTTGGCTACTGGCCAGCTTCATTCTACTTGTTGTGCTCTCTCCATTAACTTAGGGCTTCTCATAGAATGGGGGTTGGATTCCAAGAGGGGCTCCAATACAAGCTTTGCAAAGGAAGGAGACGGAAACTGCCAATCCTGTTTTACTCGAGGCTCAATAGTTTCACAAATCATTACTGCTACATTCTATTAATTAAATCAGTCACAGGATTGGCCAAGATTCAAGGGACGTGAAAATAAACTACTTCTAAGTCAGAAAATAGCCTGCACATACAGGGATGATTGCCATCCTGGAGACTATCTAACAGGGGTTACTATATTAGTCATATATATTGTGTATATGTGTGTATGTGTGTTCATACATGAAGGTATAATTAAGTAGGTACTCAGAGAAACTATTCTACATGAAAAGTTATCAGATAATACCAATGATATATTTAATAGTCATTTCAGCATAACTGTACAGTGTATATGTATATATTTATAAACTTTCACTTTTCAATTTTGTATGTTTTGTCTCAGCATAATAAGTAATAAGAAGATAATTCTTAAATAAATTAGACTATACATACTCTCCCAGCCCATCCTGGAATCACTTTACTATTCATGAATATTTATTCTAGACTATTCATGAATATTTATTCTAGTTTTTTATAGCTTCAATTGTTACATGAAACTCTTTAATCTTTGGAGATTTTATCATTGAGTAGCGATTGACCCCTATAATGCACATAAATTGTCAGCACTCTGAGAGCAGATTCATTTCTCAGGAAAATACTTATATTAGCTAAATTTGCCATAATGCCAATGTTTTACTTACAGTGTTGCATGGGCAGAAATATTTTTCTTAAACTGAAAGCATTTTCTTCTCGTTTATAAGCTATATGTGTACTGTATTTGTCAAGCAGTCACAAAGCCTGCCCAGTTTCAAGGGGAGGAGATATAAAACCACCTCTTGATGGGAGGTATGACAAGGTAGTTTTGAGGCCATATTTAATATTGCCATGCTGTATTTACTTTTGTTGCCTTTATCTTACTAACTTTCTATTAGGGAAATTTCTTTTGTTTCATTTGAAAGGGAAATACATTAATTTCATTTTTGTTGTTGATAAGCTTTTACATATGTATATGTTTTCACCAACTTTTTTTTTTTAGGATATCAATATCCTTGTCTGCTCCCCGGGCAAGACAAGTACCAACTTCTCACAAAAAGGAAAGATTAAGTATTTCTCAGTGTATTCTGACCTCCGCTGTGGCCATACTTTTTTCTGCTTTGTTATCGTCTTGGGTTTTATTTTTGGATCATTATGAATGTATATAATTTTTTGTTCTACTCCTGTTTTAATATTAGACAATGTTAATGTTTACCAAGTTTATTTTTTAAAATATTTTCCTCACATATTTTCTAGTATCCTATTAGGTATATTTCTTTTCTTGCTGGAGAACTTTCTCTAAGAATGTTTGCAAAGAGGGTTTTTATATAGTTCAACATCTGAGTCCAGTATGACAAAATTTCTTTATTTCAACTTCTCAATTTAATGGTAATTTAAAGAGAATTTTGTGATTGAATTTACATTCATTTTCTGAAAACATTTCTGCATTGTCTTCTTGCATTCATTGTTGATTTTTAGACATCTTTTGCCTCTCTGGCTTTAGTTGTTTTGTGTGGTCTTTTCTTGTTTCTTTTCTCTAGAAATTTTTCACGATGCCTCTTGCGTAAATATTTCACCGTGACCCAACTCACTAATTTTTCTCTTGTCTCCATCTTTTCTACTCTTCAACTTATCCATGGAGTTCTGTCTTTTAATTATTATGTTTTTATATTCAATTTTTGTTTGTTTTTTTCTTTATTCAGGCTTGTTACAGCTTAAAGTTGCCATTATCATCTTTTATTTCCTTGAGGATATTTACAGATTTTAAATTCTTGCTTGGACTGGCCCATTATTTCAGTTACTTGGTTGTGTCTTCAACTTTTTAAATTTTTACAAAAATTAATTCCTCAGATGTTTCAGATTATCATATACCTCTACATTGGGAGAGGTATAAAAGTACAGGCCCTAAATTATGAGGTTCCTCCTGAGTTTCAGTGCATGTGCATGTGTGTGTGTGTGGAGGTTGTGGGTAACACAGGTCAGGATGAAAATTCTCTGGCATTAAAATCTGGGCTTAACTTCTGAGCAGCTCATTTGGTGACTAATCCTCAGATAACATCCCACTACCAACAAAATAGGTAAATTCTCTTTTACAAAACTGTCTTGTTGGGTCACAGTACCCTATCCCTTAAGTTGAGTATGTATGGAGGGAAGGTGATGGGCAGGAAGATGAAGTTTATGGATCAGAGCTAGTCCAATTCAGTGTTATTTGCTCCCCACCCAAGCTGTGATCCAGCATTTCCTTGATAATAGCCTGTTGTCACTAGCAATTGAATAGCTGAGTTAGTTTTTCTGCCCTTCAGTGTTGATGATGTTTGTAAGAATCATTTCAGAGCCTTGTTATGAAGAAACAAGAACATAATTGAAAATCTGTCCTTGAATCCATAACTCTTCATAGCATCACGCCACTGTCTGCCTTTCCAAGATTTCTAATGATTTAAGTATTAATTTTTCAAATACAGCCAACCTTCCTCTTGTATCCATTACATTGGAATTTGATGAAGAACCCAACAGGCCAGATAATTCACAATATTGTTAAGATCCAAGATCTCTCTCCTTTTCTTTCCAATCCATCTTGCAGATATATTAATATCAATTTAAATGTCCAAATCTTCTATCCTGGAGCCATTCACTAACTTCAAAACAACCTTGAATATCCTTGCACTAATAAATGATTCTGCAGTCAACAAATATTTAATGAACTCTATTGTGTAAAGCATTTGAGAGTACAATGAACTAGATAGTCACAAGCTCTTCTCATAGAACTTACAGTGCTTATTAGCTGCATTTATAGTTTACTTTAAACATATATTACCTCCATATTCTTAGGAGCACTCATATATTCAATTTATGAGATATTCCACATAAGCAAAGGTTTCAGGCTGGATTTACATTACATTTTCAGATTTAAATGGATATTGGAAATAGTCTAATATGGTCACATGCTTCTTTTTATTGTGGTAAAAACTGCATAACATAAAATAAAATTTACAATTAGCAGCTTTTAGAACATTCACATTTTATAACCATGCTCATCTAGTTCCAGAACCCTTTCACTACCTCAAAAGGAAACTTTTTAACCATTAAGCAGTCACACTCCATTGTCACCTCTTCTCAAATGCTGAAAACCATGAAGTTACTTTTCCTTTTTACAGGTTTTCCGAGTTTGGATATTTCACGTATATATGTGTATATATACATGTGTATACATGGTTGTGTGTCTAGGTTCTTTCATTTAGCATGTTTTTAGGATTCATTCACCTTGTAATATATAGACATATGTCATTACTTTCTATAGCTCAATAATATTCTGTTATATGGACATACCACCTTTGTTTATCCATGCATCAGTTGATGGATATTTGGGCTGTTTCCATTTTGCTATAGTAAAAAGTACTGCTATGAACATTTTCAAGCAAGTTTTTGTTTGAACACCTTTTCAAACCATGGAATGGAATTAATGGGTCATATAGTAATTCAGTATTTTACTTCTTAATTGCCAAATTGTTTTTAAAGTGGCCATACCATTTCACATTCCCTCTAGCCATGCACAAAGGTTGCAATTTTTCTACATCTTTCCAAACACATTATTTTCTGTTTTTTCTTTATTCTTTTCCCTTCATAGCCATTCTAAAAGAGTGTAAAATGGTATCTCATTTTTATTTTGATCTGCATTTACTTCATGGTTAATGATGTTGAACATCTTTACATGTGCTTACTAATAAGACATTTGTATTTCTTCAGAGAAGTGTCTATTCAGGTCTTTTGCCTATTTAAAAACATTGGTAGTATATTTCTTAAATAGTTTTAGTTTTACAGAAAAATTGAACAGAAAATACAAGGAGTTTCCATATATTTGCTGTCCCTCACCTACAATTTCCTTTATTACTGACATCTTGTATTGGTGTGGTACTTGTGTTAAAACTGATGAACTAATATTGGTACATTATTAACTGAAGTCCACAATTAACATTATGATTCATTCTCTGTGTTGTACAGTTCTATGGGTTTTGCTAAATGCATAATGTCATGTACCCATCATTGTATATAAATTTATATATTTCATAAAATTTGGAAACATATCATTGTTGAAATATTTATTATCCTCTCTTCTCTCTCTCTTCTTATTCTAATACTCCTACTATGCATATGTTGGTATGTCTCATAATATCTCTCAGATCTATGAGGCTGTGTTCATTTTTCTTCAGTCTCTTTTCCTTTTTCTCTCTGTTCCTCAGACTAGATAATTTCAAATTTCTTATCTTCAAGTTTGATAATTCTTTCTTTTGCCTGTTCAAATTTTATGTTTAAGTGCTCTAGTGATTCCTTTTCTTCCTTTTAGCTATTGTATTTTCCTACTTTAGAATTTAGATTTTATTTTTAAAAAGAAATCTCTACCTCTTTAGTGATATTCTCTAGTGGGTAAGACATCATTCTCATTTCCTTAATTATTTTACATTGTTTTCCTTTAGCTTTTTGAACATGTTTGAGAAGTTGATTTAAATAATTTGTCTAGTACATCCAATAGTTGGGCTTCTTCAGAGACAATATTTATCAGTTTCTTTTGGGTTTTCCTGTGCAAGAACCGCACTTCAGTTGAATGCCTTATAATTTTTGGTTGTAAACTAGACATTTTAAATATTATAATGTGGTAACTCTGGAAAACCTGGAAAACCCCTTTTTCCATGGTTTGTTGTTGTTGCTTCTGAGAGCTGCATCCATCCATTTGTTTAGTAACTTCACAAAGTATATTTGAAACATCTGTATTCCCTGTCATATGTCATCACTGACATCTGTTCTGTTATCTCAGTGGTCATCCAGGATGTGACAGAAATATTCTTCAATACTTTTAGCTAAAAGATATATATACTATTCTACTCTTTGCATGTTGGCATTGTGCTGTACACTCCTTCACTGCTTAGCCAGGCCTCCTATAACTCTTCTACAACCTTCTCCTCCTGCTCATGTGGAGCCCAGTAGTCAGCCTTGGTGTGAGCCCAGGCTCCTCTCAGATATTTTCTGAGTATATGTCTGGCCCTGGGCAAAGGCAGTTCACTACAGATTCCCTGATGTATATAGAATCCCTTCAAAGCCCGGGTTTTTTGGTCTGTCCGCTGCTTTCTCTGTCTCCCTCCCCTTGCCTTAGGCATCTGAAGATAGTACATATCTTTAAATACTTTCAAAAGATGCCACCCAGGAATCTATTTCAGCCTTAAGAGAGTTCCAAGGGGTATGAAACAAAGGAAAACCTATATGCTGCTCCTTTAGGACAGACCAAACTCGTTACAACACAGAACCACAATTTTTTAAAACAAAGTCTCTATTGCCCTCCCCCTTGGGCCCAATGAGCTATAGCAAGAATGCAGGCTGCTGTCCCCACAACTACCACTGGGCTGTGAGATGGTGAGCAAAACTGCCACTATGCTTTCTTACTAAGACTTAGCAGCTTCTGTCTTTATTTAGCACTTTCCTGGTTGATGTAAATTTTTAATTATGTCTCAGCTTTCTGAAAAAGTTGATTCTGACTTTTTTGCCAGCTTAATGGTTGCTTCAGTGGAGGGACTGATTCTTCAGCTTTGTTTTCTGTCATTTTTCTTGAGGTTACTCCTACTCAGTTGATTTTATAGATATGGACACCAAGTACCAGACAGATGAGTGTCTTGTTCAAGGATATCTAATAAGTTTATCACAGAGGCAAGATTATAGTTGCTCTCTCACTAAATCTCACATAATGCATAAGAAAAAACATAGCATGTCATCTAAACACTTGTGCCTATTAAATTAAACACCACCTATATCAAACAACCCCAAATCCATTTTATAAGCATGACTTGTTTGCTGCAAAAGGTATTAACCTGCTGTGATTAACTTACACAGAAAATCAACTTATTAGAAGGAAAATGTGTAAATCACAAAATCTTTTCTTGAAGAAGAAGAAACCAAAAGAAGCGAAGAATCTGCAAAATTAACCTCACTGAAGTTTGGTTAGGATAACATTCCTGGAACGGCCACCTCCGGCTACTGTTGATGCCATGCCTGGAATTTCGGTTTTACAATCAGGATAAATTCTAAATATCTCTGAATCTTTGTGTTACTCTTTCAGTTTTTGAGTTTCTTCTCAAGAATATCCGATATACACAACTTAGACATGTACAACCTTTGATTTTCTGGATAGTAGGCAGAGTTCTGCTTCCCATCATAACCCTCTTTCCCTACAGAGGAAGGGTTTAGGAATGCCCATTACTAGACAATAATAATAATTTTAAAATACTATACTACATCCTTTTCATTTATTTTGTTTCACTTTTTTTATTTTAAGGAAATGTGTTACAAAGCAACTTTGCTGCTTCTTTCCTTTCTTGCACGTTCTCTTAGCTTTACTCTTTTGGTCAACAATTGACACTTTTCAATAGAGAAATACAAATTTTATTTGTGCCTTTTATAAACAGGCAATTATGTTTACATAAATATAAAGTATGTACTTACCTTAAGCACTATCTGTTCCCCTACGTTTACAATTTTAAGAGTTCAAAAAATCAGAGCCAATGAATCAACTATCTTCAAAGTACCTTTATCTTGGAGATATAATGGAAACATAGGTTTAGTCTAAGGAAATACATTTTTAAATGTGATGGTCTGAAAGAACAGACCAACAATAATGCTCAGTATGTGATATAACAGTGGTAAATTAGCTTAGCTAATTTTCCATAATATCAGTAAATATATAAATGTTCATGTATTGAGAAGGAATTTTCCAAGCCATAACAATTCACAAAACTCAAGTATACAAATTATATATATATTTGAAGCAGTAATACATTCACATACTTCAAATAACTACGGATGAGCAGAGAAGGTACTTTACCAACTTTGTTCCCTAGCAACTTAGTTACTCTCCTCCAATTGAAATTAAAATGCTTACTTCTGAGTTCCAGGAAGATGGAGGTGTGAAAAGAGTGGCAGAAATCTCCTCCCAAAACCATATATATCTATGAAAATACAGCAAATATAACTATTCCTAAAAGACAGACCAGAATACACAGGACAGCTCACAGCCTCCATCTGCACCTGAGAGGACTTGGCACCCCGCGAGGCAGGTAAGATACGGAGCCATGTCCTGGCGGGACCCGAGCACTCCCCCACCCCAGCACACCAGAGGGAGGAGAGGATTCAGAGCAGGGAGGGAGTGGAAGAACAGGCCTGTGAAATAACCAGCCCTGGTGATTTGCGCCAGGAGTGCTAGCACACAACGCGTGTGTAGCGGAGATTGGAGACGCTGAAGGTGCAGGTTTTGAGCTGGGAATGTGCCCAGGTCATAGTAGCCAGCTCCTGGGACAAAAGAAAAGCACACGCTTTTTTCAGTGGTCTTACGATCATACCAGCACACTCAGCCCAGCAGGCTGGGAGTCCTGAGGAAGTTTGGACCCCTGGGCTGGTGAATGGGAAAAAGTAGCTGTGCTGAAACTTTATATAGAGAACAATAGCCTCCCATTCGTTCTCGCCCCAGCCAGAGTTGCAAAAGGCCCAGTGCAGTGGCGCGGAGGGGGCTGCAGAATAGTTGAGCAACAGTGCCACCTAAAACATCCTTACAGAATCTACTCACAGTAGGCGTTTTTTTCCTTTGTTTTCCTTTCTTTTCTGTTCTTTTCTTTATTTCTCTTTTCTTTCTCTTCCTTCTCTTTTTCTCTTTTCCTTCTCTTCCTTCAATTTTTTTGTTTTTTAAAGTCTTAAAGACAGAAGCTGACATACGTGCCACCTGCCAGTGACCACTTCTCTCACCATGAAAAGACAGAGGAATATGGTACAGACAAAGATCACCCAGACAACAACAGAGAGGGAACCTGAAGAGATGGAAATGCACAATCTTCCTGAAAAAGAATTCAGAATAAAAGTCATAACCATGCTGATGGATCTACAGAGAAATATGCAACAGCTGAGGAAGGAAGTGAGGGAAATCAGGAAAGACAATACAGAAATGAGACAAGCCATCAATGGGCTTAGCAGCAGACGGGACGAGATGCAAGAGACTGTTAATGGAATAGAAATCAGACAACAGGAATACAGGGAGCTGAGGCAGAGAGATAGAAGGATCTCTAGGAAAGAAAGAATATTAAGAGAACTGTGTGACCAACCCAAACGGAACAATATTTGCATTATAGGAGTACCAGAGGAAGAAGAGAGAAAAATGGATAGAAAGTGTCTTTGAAGAAATAATTGCTGAAAACTTCCCCATGTTAGGGAAGAAAATAGTCTTACAGTCCACGGAAGCCCACAGATCTCCCAACACAAGGCACCCAAGGAAGACAACACCAAGACACATAATAATTAAAATGGCAAAGATCAAAGATAAGGAGAGAGTACTAAAGGCAGCTAGAGAGAGAAAAAAGAACACTTACAAATGAAAACCCATCAGACTATCATCAGACTTCTCAACAGACACCCTACAGGCCAGAAGAGAATGGTATGATATATTCAATGTAGTGAAACAGAAGGGCCTCAAATCAAGAATATTGTATCCAGCACAATTATCATTTAAATATGACAGAGGGATTAAACAATTTCAAGACAAGTGAAAGCTGAGAGAATTTCCCTCTTATAAACCACCTCTACAGGATATCTTAAAGGAACTGCTCTAGAGGGAAGCAATCCTAAGGCTAAAAAGATGTCACCAGAGAAAAAAAATCATAGCAAAGAAAGCAGACCATCCAAATACTAACTAAAAGCAAAGAATAAAACACCTAGTATATAAAGAATGGAGGAGGAAGAATAAGAAGGGAGAGAAATAAAGAAACACCAGACTGTGTTTACAATAACTTAACAAGAAAGTTAAGTTAGATCGTTAGATAGTAAAGAAGCAACCCTTGAACATTTGGTAACCAGGAATCTAAAGCCAGCAATGGCATTAAGTACATATATACAACACCCTAAAGGTAAATGGGCTGAATGCACCAATCAAAAGACACAGAGTAACAGAATGGACAAAAAGCAAGACCCAAATATATGCTGCCTACAAGAAACTCACCTCAAACTCAAAAATATACACAGACCACAAGTGAAGGGAAGGAAAAAGATATTTCAGGCAAACAACAAGGAGAAAAACGCAGGTGTTCCAGTACTTGTATCAGACAAAATAGACTTCAAAACAAAGAAAGAAGCAAGAGATAAAGAAGGACATTACATAATGATAAAGGCGTCAATCCAACAAGAGGATATAACCATTATAAATATATATGCACCCAACATGAGAGCGCTAGCATATGTGAAACAAATACTAACAGAATTAAAGGAGGAAATAGACAGCAATGCATTCATCTTAGGTGACTTCAACACACCACTCACTCCAAAGGACAGATCAACCAGAGAGAAAATAAGTAAAGACACAGAGGCACTGAACAACACACTAGAACAGATGGACCTAACAGACATCTACAGAACTCTACAACCAAAAGCAATAGGATACACATTCTTCTCAAGTGCACATGGAACATTTTCCAGAATAGACCACATACTAGGCCACAAAAAGAACCTCAGAAAAGTCGAAAATATTGAAATTCTACCAACCAACTACTCAGATCATAAAGGTATTAAACTAGAATTAAATTTTAGAGAGAAAACAAAAAGGCTCACAAATACATGGACACTTAACAACATTCTCCTAATTAATCAATGGGTTAATGACCAAATCAAAACAGAAATCAAAGAGTATATGGAGACAAATGAAAACAACAACACAAAGCCACAACTTCTGTGGGACGCAGCAAAGGCAGTTCTAAGAGGAAAGTATATTGCAATCCAGGCCTATCTAAAGAAAGAAGAACATTCCCAAATGAATAGTCTAAAGACACAATTACTGAAATTGGAAAAGGAAGAACAAATGAGGCCCAAAGTCACCAGAAGGAGCGACATAATAAAGAACAGAGAAGAAATAAATAAAATTGAGAAGAACAAAATGATAGAAAAAAATCAATGAAACGAAGAGCTGGTAATTTGAAAACATAAACAAAATAGATAAACCCCATGCCAGACTCATTAAGAGAAAAAGAGAATCTACACAGATAAACAGAATCAGAAATGAGAAAGGAAAAATCACGACAGATCCCACAGAAATACAAAGAATTGTAAGAAAATATTATGAGAATCTATATGCTAACAAGCTGGAAACCCCAGAAGAAATGGACAACTTCTTAGAAAAATACAACCTTCCAAGTGACCAAACAGGAAGCAGAAAAACTAAACAGACCAATCACCAGCAACGAAATAGAAGCAGTAATCAAAAAACTACCCAAGAACAAAACCCCCGGACCAAATCGATTCACCTCTGAATTCTACCAGACATATAGAGAAGAAATAACACCATTTGCCTTAAAGTTTTCCAAAAAATAGAAGGGGAGGGAGTACTTCCAAACGCTTTCTATGAAGCCAGCATCACTCTAATACCAAAACTGGGCAAAGACATGACCAAAAAAGAAAATTACAGACCAATATCACTGATGAACGTAGATGCAAAAATACTCCACAAAATATTGGCAAACTGAATTCAAAAATACATCAAGAGGATCATACACCATAATCACGTGGGATTCATCCCAGGGATGCAAGGATGGTACAACATTCGAAAATCCATCAACATCATCCACCGTATCAACAAAAAGAAGAACAAAACCACATGATCATCTCCATAGATGCTAAAAAAGCATTTGACAAAATTCAGCTTCCATTCATGATTAAAACTCTCAACAAAATGTGTATAGAGGGCAAATAACTCAACATCATAAAGACTATATATGACAAACCCACAGCTAACATCATACTTGACAGCAAGAAGCTGAAAGCTTTTCATCTAAGATCGTGAACAAGACAGGGATGCCCACCCTCCCCACTATTATTCAACATAGTAGTGGAGGTCCTAGCCACAGCAATCAGACAAAACAAAGAAATACAAAGCATCCAGATTTGTAAAGAAGAAGTAAAATTGTCACTATTTGCAGATGACATTATATTGTACATAAAAAAACCTAAAGACTCCACTCCAAACTATTAGAACTAATATCTGAATTCAGCAAAGTTGCAGGATACAAAATTAACACACAGAAATCTGTTGCTTTCCCATACACTAACAATGAACTAACAGAAAGAGAAATCAGAAAAACAATTCCATTCAGAATTGCATCAAAAAGAATAAAATACCTAGGAATAAACCTAAAGAAGGAAATGAAAGACCTGTACTCTGGAAACTACAAGACACTCCTAAGAGAAATAAAAGAGGAGACTAACAAATGGAAATGCATCCCATGCTCTTGGCCAGGAAGAATAAATACTGTCAAAATGGCTATACTACCTAAAGCAATCTACAGATTCAATGCAATCCCTATCAAAATACCAACAGCTATCTTCAATGAACTGGAACAAATAATTCTAAAATTCATATGGAATCACAAAAGACCCCAAATCCTGAGAAGGAGGAATAAAACAGGGGGAATGACTTCAAGCTCTACTACAAAGCCACAATAATCAAGACAATTTGGTATTGGCACAAAAACAAACCCACAAACCAGTGGAACAGAATAGAAAATCTAAACATTAACCCAAACATATACAGTCAATTAATATTTGATAAAGGAGCCATGGATATACAATGGTTAGATGACATCCTCTTCAGCAGCTGGTGTTGGAAAAACTGGACAGCTACATGTAAGAGAATGAAACTAGACTACTGTCTAACCCTATACACAAAATTCTAATCAAAATGGATCAAAGACCTGAATGTATGTCATGAAGCCATAAAACTCTTAGAAAAAAACATAGACAAAAATCTCTTAGACATAAACATGAGCAACTTCTTCATGAACATATCTCCCCAAGCAAGGGAAACAAAAGCAAAAATGAACAAGTGGGACTATATCAAGCTTAAAAGCTTCTGTACAGCAAAGGACACCATCAGTAGATCAAAAAGACATCCTACAGTATGGGAGACTATATTCATAAATGACGTATCCAATAAGGGATTGACGTCCAAAATATATAAAGAACTCAGGCACCTCAACAAACATAAAGTACATAATCCAATTGAGAAATGGTCAGAGGACATGAATAGACACTTCTCCAAAGAAGAAACTCAGATGGCCAACAGGCACATGAAAAGATGCTCTACATCACTAATCATCAAAGAAATGCAGATTAAAACCACAATGAGATATCACCTCACACCAGTGAGAATGTCCAACACCCAAAACACAAACAACAACAAGTGTTGGCGAGGATGCAGAGAAACGGGAACCCTCCGACACTGCTGGTGCGAATGCAAATTAGTTCAACCATTGTGCAAAGCAGTATGGAGGTTCCTCAAAAAACACAAAATAGAAATACCATTTGACCCAGGAATCCCACTCCTAGGAATTTACCCTAAGAATGCAGCAGCACAGTTTGAAAAAGACATATGCACCCCTATGTTTATTGCAGCACTATTTACAATAGCCAAGAAATGAAAGCAACCTAAGTGTCCATCAGTAGATGAATGGATAAAGAAGAAGTGGTACATATACACAGTGGAATATTATACAGCCATAAGAAGAAAACAAATCCTACCATTTGCAACAACATGGATGGAGCTGGAGAGTATTATGCTTAGTGAAATAAGCCAAGCTGAAAAAGACAAGTGTGAAATAATTTCACTCATATGTGGAGTATAAGAACAATGAAAATAAACTGTAGGAACAAACAGCAGCAGACTCACAGAACCCAAGAACAGACTAATAGTTACAAAAAAGAAAGGGACTGGGGAGGATCGGTGGGAAGGGAGGGACAAGGGGGAAAAAGGGGTATTATGATTAGCAGATGTAATGTTGTGGGTGCACGGGGCAGTCTGTACAACTCAGAGAAGACAAATAGTGACTCTATAGCATCTCACTACGATGATGGACAGTGAATGTAATGGTTTTGGTGGGGGGGACCTGATGAAGGGTGTAGTTTAATCACCATAATATTGCACATGTTATTGTAGATTAATGATACCAATATAAATTATAAAAAAAAACCTCCTAAATTTGAACTCAAAAAAATAATAAATAAATAAAATGCTTACCTCTACCTTACAGTAATATCCCACAAAAAAATTGCTTCCTCTCAGATTTTCAATCAAGATGCAAAGCAAACGTCACCTCATCATTTAGGCATGTTTCTGAGTTACTACTTCCACTTCGCGGGCTACAATACTGGAGTAAGTCAGAGTTGAGAATCCTTTCTCAGGTTGTTTGACCAGTATTATTTTCCTGTACTCCTTTTGAGTTTTCTCTATTCTCCTGTTCCCAGAACAGAAATGATTTTATTTCCTACCTATGTTTATTTACTTAGTCATGAATTCTTTTGCACTTTGTTTTATGGTATAAACTTTGTGTTTTGGGTTCTTCAGACTTTGCCCCCAGTATTCAAAGAAAACTTGATATCCACAAGAAATATTTTATTTTTTACGAGTCTCAGTTCTTGCATTTAAAAATTTCACGTGGATCCTCTTTGTATTTGAGTGGAAGTTAGGAAGTCCAGTGGGGAACTGGTGTATGTACCTAAGCAGAAGAGGTTATCGAACTACACCTACTTCTCTTGGAGTGAAAATAAAAGCCTTCGTTGATACATGTAAAGCTCAGTTTATGAGTGATATGGGGCTAAAATCTTAATTATTTTAGCAAGACCAGATGTCAACCTGTGTGTTTTAAGGCCCAGTACATGTCTATATTAGTGAATGTTCAATGTGTAAACAAAAAGAATATACATTCTGCCATTCAGGATGCAGTGTTCTATAAATGTAAATTAGGTTAGGTTGGTAGATATTGTTGTTGAAGTAGTCTATATCCTTACTGATTTTCTTTCTTTTTAAAAATTATTGTGATATATCCAGCTATGTTTAGGCATTTGACCACTTTCATTTCACTTTTCAGTTTTTGCCTCACATATATTGAAGCTATGCTATTAGATACTATGCATTTATGACTGTCCTATATTCATGATGATTTGATTCTTTCAACATTATAAGAAGCTTGTATTTATCTCTACCACTATTACTTGTACTAAAACTTTCTTAGTCTGATATTAATATAGTCAACCCAGCTTTGTTATGGTCTTCTCTTCCCCTGGTCATTTTCTTTGTTCTGAAGTATACTTTATCTGATATTAATACAGCCATTGCTGCTTTTTATGAACTGATATTTGCATGGACTATCACCATCCGTTTCCTTTCAACCTATCTATGTCATTGCATTTGCAGTAAGTTTCTTGTAATTGGCAAATTATTGGATCATATTTTAAATATTACTCCAGTCTCTTTTTAATTCTTGTATTTAGACTATTTGCATTTAGGATAATTATTGATATGTGAGAGCATAGTTCTACCATTCCATTTTTTTGTTTGTTTGTTATTCTTTTTCTCACTGATCTGTTTCTCTTTTCTTACCTTCCTGTGGTTATTTAAATATTTATTTATAGTGATTTTCTTTATTGAGGTATAGTTAATACAAAATCTTACATTGGTTTCAAGTATACAACACAGTGGTTCATCCTCCCCACTAGTGCAGTTACTATCTGTCAACACAGAAAGATGTTGCAGAATCATTGGCTATATTCTCCATGCTCTACTATCATCCCTGTGATTAACTTATTATTGAGAATTTTTGTGCACCTTTAGCCTCTTCACCCTCCCCAACCACCCACCTCAACCCTTCCCATAGGTAACTACCAGCCACTTCTCAGTGTCAAGTCTACTGCTACTTTGTTCATTATGTTTTGTTTTGTTTTTAGGTTCCACATATAAGTGAAATCATATGGTATATGTCTTTCTCCACCTGGCTTATTTAGGTTAGCATAATACTCTCTAGATCCATCCATGTTGCTGCAAATGGCAGGATTTCTTTCTTTTTTATGGCTGAATAATAATCCATTGTCTTTATTTACCACATCTTCTTTATCCACTCATCTGTTGGTAGATACTTTAGTTGCTTCCATATCTTGGCTATTGTAAATAACGTGGCAATAAACATAGGGATGTGTATATCTTTCAGGATCAGGGATTTTGTTTTTTTCAGATAAATTCCTAGAAGTGGAATTACTTGGTCATATGGTATTTCTATTTTTAGTTTTTTGAGGAACCTCCATAGTGCTTTTCACAGTGGCTGCATCAGTTGACATTCCCACCAACAGTGTATAGGAGGGTACCCTTTTCTCCACACCCTTGCCAACACTTGTTCTTTCTTTTCTTTTGGATAGTGGCCATTCTGACTTGTCTGAAGTGATATCCCATTGTGGTTTTTATTTGCATTTCCCTGATGATTAGTGATGTGGAGCATCTTTTCATGTGCCTGTTGGTTATCTGTATTACTTCTTTGGATAAGTGTCTGTTCAGTCCTCTGCCCATTTTTAAATTGGGTCATTTGTTTTTATGATGTTGAGTCATACAAGTTCCTTATACATTTTGATCTTAACCCCTTATCAGATAACTCATTTATGAGTATATTCCCCCATACATAGGTTGCTTATTTGTTCTGCTGATGGTGTCCTTTGTTGAACACAAGCGTATTCGTTTGATATAGTCCCACTTGTTCATTTTTGCTTCTGTTTCCCTTGCCTGAGGAGATGTAGTCAGGAACAAGTTGCTCATGTTTATATTCAAGAGATTTTTGCTTACGTTTTCTTCTAAGAGTTTTATGGTTCCATGTCTTCCATTTATGTCTTTAATCCATTTCGAGTTTACTTTTGTGTATGGAGTTAAACATGTTCTGTATGATTTTCTTAGTTGTTCCTCTATGCACTATGAAGTATGTGTATAACTTATCACAATATACTGGTATTGACCTCTCACACTTTGCGTGCAGTGTAAAGGGAAAGTGGAAATTTTTCAGCTATTTTTTTAGTAGTTTTGTTCTCTCCCCCAGTACTCCAATGAGATATATATTTAACTTTTCAGTACTGTCATACAGGTCACAGAGGCTCTTTTTTCTATCTGTACTTCATTTAGGATAGTATCCATTGCTATACACTTAAGTTCATAGACATTATGTTTTTTAATGTTTAATCTGCTCGTTGTCCCATCCAATAAACTTTTTACTTCACCTAGTATATATTTCAGCTCTAGAAGCTCTATTTGTTCCTTCTGTACATTTTTCTTTCTCTCCTCATCATTTAGTTCATTATTTTCCTTAAATACCTGAGGATACTTATAACAGCTGTTTTCAGTTCTTTTCTGGTGATTCAGTCATCTTTGTCTTTTGTTTCTTTGTCTGTAGACTGACTTTCTCTCATTATAGGTCACATTGTTCTGCTTCTTGTCATGCCTAATAACCTTTGATTAGATGGTAGACATTTGTAAATATTATGTTTAGTGTATTTTTCCCTTACATTAAAGTGTTTTTAATTATATTTAAACAGGCAGTTAAGTTAAAGATCAGCTAGATCCAATTGAAGCTTGTTTTTATTTTAATTAATTAATCAATTAACTTATTGAAGCACATGCAATAAAAAGCACAAATTTCAATGTACAACTTGATGCATTTTGACATATGTATACACTCATATAACCATCCACTAGATCAAGATATCAAACATTCTTGCTAATTTTTTTCTCCTTCACCTATTTGACCCATGGCTCCACTTCGCTCCCCTTATAGCAACTACCAGACTGATCTCTATGCTATGAGCCTTTTCCTTTGTTTTGTTTTTTAGATTCCACATAAGTAAAATCATAAGGTATTTCTCTTTTTCTATCTGATTTATTTCACTTAGCATAATGTCCTCTAGGTATTACTATTTTTGTTGTTGTTGTTTATAAATGTTGTTAGGATATGTCTGTAGTACCCTTTATTCTGGAGCTAAATTAGTTCTACTCTTAAGGTTTGAACACTTTGGGGTCTCTACTGAGTATGCTGTAGTAAAAAATAAGCTTTCTTTTAGCTGGTTGGTCAGAATTTGAATGTCTCCCAACCAGAGCTTCCAGTATTGTTCTTGGTCCAGCCTCATGGAGTTGCATCCTATGGATGTACAGCTTTTTATTGAGCAAAAATCTCAAACAGTTCCCTCTGCAGATTTCCAGAGCTCTTCCTTTGTGCTATTCCTTCCTTCCAGTACTCTGCCCTACAAATTCCAGCCACCTAAACCTTCCTGAATTCCAGTTCCTGTATCCTAAATTTTGGGACACCACTGGTCTGGGCTCCTAGGCTCACCTTCTTTGTTCCTCTGTCTGAGATATTGTTATATTCCTACACTCATCACAGTCCTATGCTGCATGTTGATCTGTGTCTGAAAACAGTATTTTATCTTTGTCTTCTAGTTTTCTAATTGTTTCTGGAGGGCAAATATAAGTCCACTACTAGCTATTGTATCAAAGCAAGAAGAAAATAATTATCTTGCTTTTCTAATACACCAAATTTACCATATGCTGTAAGTAAAACAATCACTTATGGTAATTTACACTGTGTCTTTATTTATCAGCAATTGCCTTCCTTAGTTTGATTTTGCCTAAACCATAAATTTAAAGTCTGTTTATATTTGTTTTTGTCAATCTCTTATATGTATACTTATAATACATGTATGTATATGAATGTATGTATATATGTATGTATATACATATAAAATTTTATCCCTAGTTTTATCATTAGTGACATCATGTTTAAAATCTACCAAAATTTCAATTAAACTATGTATAAAAATAACAAATGATAACGAAGTCTCCAAGGATGTGTATTCTCTCTCATATATTTTGCCAAGGTGGGTAAGGACTCAAATTTAATGGTCCAGTGAAGCATATAGTTTTTGAAATAATGTATAAGAAATGGAAACAAGATATGAAAAAACTGAAATCAATATTTGTGGCCTTTGAAAGGAAAGACAATATTTTTAAAAGAAGCTACTCAATTTTTTCCATAATGATTTTTCACTCTACTACAAATAATGCTTTAACTGGTGCATGTGTGTATTGCTTATGATTATCTGATTCCTCATTATTTCCCTAGGAAATATTATCAAACCATATATATCTGTTTAATTTACAATGGTATGAAATAGAAAGTACAGATTTGTGATAGTTTATTTCAGTCAAAAAGAATAGTCACTAAGATTGCCTCAAGGGATAGATAATGAGTGCCATATATGGCAGTAAAACAAACAGTAGTTTTACAGGATTGCAGAAATAATTGTACAACTGTACAATTTGAGATGCAATGAAGTTTAGGAACTGAGAGTACCCAATCCTCTGGGGGTCCATATTTTCATATTAGTCCCTCAACATCATGCATTCATTAAGCCTTCTGCATTGTGACAATTCCATTCACCTTGTCTTTACTTCTATAATTATTACTACCAACCAACTGCCTCAGTCTCTACTTTGTGTATCTTTTGCGCTTGTATTTTCTTTGTTATGATTTCTTTTCATTTGTTGTTTCTGTTTACTCATAATTTTACCTCTGTGTGAGTCACTTTCAGCTTCTGTTGTTACTGGCAGATGATAAATTTTCTCCATATTTAATAGTTTAACTTGCCTGGTTCATCACCTCTGTTTTGATAGCGCTTTTTTCATGTTAGGTATGTTTATAAGACACTGGAAACCTCAGAAAAAGGCTGGGTATAACATAAGAACATATTCCCTCAGAAGTGGCTGTGTTATTGGCAGAACCTGATGTAAAAAATACTATTCAGGTTTTCTCTTCCTAGGAATAATTTCAGATATTTCAGTTCCTGCAGAAGCAGGAACTAATTAATATATTAGTTAAGCAGATTATTTAGTTTGCAATTAACAAAGCAAACTTAAATAGCTTAAGTAAAAAAAAATGGATGCAAAACTAGTAATTGGAATGAAACTACAGTGGCTCAGTTTCCAGGTTCAAATAAATGGCTGAACAGCAAACAATCTTAAGAAAGGCAAGAACATTGAGAACCATGATCTTTGATACTGTCAGAACTGTCTCTTGAGCTTTCCTCTCTCCTTTTTTCTTTACTGTGCTTTATTTTGTAAGCCCGGTTTTCTCTGTAAAATGAAGGATATGGCCACCAACAATTCTAGAAGTATAACGTTATGTCCCTGTGACTAGAAAGGAAAAGTCTGTTAACTATAAGCTCCAGTTAGAAAAATTTTTTAAAGTGGCTGTCTCAGCTTGGTTAAGTGTGTACATCCTGACCATCAATGGTGCCCCTAATGGTAGGGTCACATGGAAGTTCCTATTCAGTCCATATAACTAAAGTGAAAAGAGGAGAAACAATTCCTTAATAGAAGGCGGTAGTATAGTCATAATAATGACAGTAAATAAATTGAAGATTATTATAGTGACTAATCTATTAATAAACATTTATTCTTGTTATCCTGAGTGCACATTCGTAACGTTTACACACTAATCTGCATTGTATATTTAAGTAAAGAGTACACTTGTAAAACCTGATTCCTTTTTAAAATGGGATTTATAATAAAAGTAGATTAATGCATTTATGAATGCATTCAAAATCAAAGCATTACTATGACTCTTATCTATAAAATTTTAAACAGCTGAATTGTAAAAATATGCAGTAAATTCTTCAATTGTCTGGAAATGTATTCTAGATGTAGTTTGGTGATACAATTTCAATGTGTAACTTAAAGCGTTTAAATTAGTAAAAGACATTTTCAATGCTAATTACTTGCAGCAGTCTTGATAACTTGAAGCATCTTCAAATCTGCATGTATATTAGATAAATAAACATCTGTGAATTTGAAAATTGTGTGATATTTAAAAAAATGGTTTCTTAAGGCTTAAAATATTAGTATTCAATAGTGTTATCTTGACTCTAAATTTTCATTAAACACCTATTATATCCCTACAATAAGTCTCAGGTCAATATTTAAGATATATTGCTATTATTTATGCTATAATTTATTTCTTAAAATTACATAACTTCTCATATACAATGAATATTTTAAAGGTCAGATGAATGTTTAGATACCATAATGTCAAGCTTCTTTCTTATCTCAGACACACATGAACTAACATTTATAATTCTCAGTAATCTGGGACTGAAATACAAGATGAAATTGTATAAAAATTTCTTATTAGTCACATGATCCAATTTCAAAATTTTATCTAAAAATATGGCCCTTGAATATAACACATAATTATATCTCTGGTCAAGGAAAGTAATCTTCTAATAAAATTAATATCATGAGTCTATTACAATGAAGAAGGTTGAGATATTTTTATCATATCTATTAACACTACTAATAATGACAAAATTATGGGGATAAAATAGGATCTAGACTTAGAGCAAGAGGGAGAGAAGAATGAAGGACAGGTGGAAGGAAGGAAAAGATGGAAGGAAATCTATGCTCACAGAAGTTGTAATTATTTCTTTGTAATTAAAGCTTCACTAAATTTGAACCAAAATAATTTTAAAATTGAATTTTCATATCAAAAGAAGACAAACAATACTAGAAAGTAGTATTGAAGAAGAGCTACATGTGATAACAAAAATTTTAAACTACAGAAAACACTGCTCATCTCCCACAAAGACAAAAGACACAACAACTATGAAAGAAAATCATACTTTCATTGAATTTTTCATTTGCATAAATATGTTATAGCATGGGAGAATATCTAAAGAACAGAAAGAAAATAATTGTAAGGCAAAAAAACTAAATGTTTAAGCTAAATATCATTCATATGGGAAGATAAAGAGTATCATTTTCAGTTATACAAGCTGTGTTAAATGGGACTTTTTTGGTTATCAGTGATAAAAACCAATCCACAATAGCTTATATATCTAAAAATTCCACATATAGACTTTAAGAATGGCTATATTGAAGAGTTCAAAATTTTTCCATAAGAATTTTATTATCTCCCCATTTCGGTTCTGTGTTTGCATCATTCTTAGTGTGACAGCAAGAGAAACTCCATTTTAAAAAAGACCATCTTAAGAAGGAGGCCTCAACCCTGACCTAGTTCTAAGAAAACTTTGCTCCAGTTACTGGAAAAACCACCCATTGTTCCAGTGACCCTCACCCCAGATAGTTCCCTAGCAATAACCTCAAGGTCCAGACACTCAAGGTCCAGGCACACCTCCTCCTTAAAGATAACATACCTTACATTTTACATCAGCTGGCAGCTTAGCGCCAGCCGGACTCAACCAATAAAGAATGTACTAGACACCCTTACTTTAAATCATCCAATCAGCATATGCCAAGTTAGAGTTCCCCTTTTCCTGCACCTTGTAATGCATAAAAACCTTGCCTACCCTGGGCTCGGGGCTCTCACTTTGGAACCGCTGTGTCAGTGACAGGTGTGGGCCTGAGCTCAAGCTTAAAATAAATGACCCTTGTGTGTTTGCATCGGAATTGGCTCCTTGGTGGTCTTTAGGGGACTTGCGACTTGGGCACAACATTTGGGGACTCGTCAGGGATCCCCAAGACCCCAGGACTCCTGACCCAACGGGTCTGCGCCGGCCGGTAAGAACTTTGTGTGCATGGTACAAACTTTGTGTCTTTTCGTGTTGGTGTTGCATTCTTTCACTTTCTGGAGAAGGGCCCAATCTGAATCTGAACATCGGCATAAGACCTAAGCAGACGTGCAGGAGGGCCGCTGATTAGCGTCCTGGAAGATGTTCCAGGCCCCCATCTGAAAGGGTCCCTGAGTTGGTTTGGGGTCCGTCTGAGGGGGTTCGAGTCCCCCATCTGAAAGGGTTCCGGAGTTGATTCGGGGCCCATCTGAGGGGGTTCGAGTCCCCCATCTGAAAGGGTCCTGGAGCTGGTTCTGGACACATCTGGAGGGGATAGAGTGCCCCTAATCTGTTCGGAACCTCTGAGGGAATGAGGCGGGTCGCTCCCGCCGAACAGCAGATTGCCATCGTCCCACTTTAGATTTTGTTTTCGAACGCCCACAGGCATTTTTTGTTCTGGTTTTTGTTTGTCTATAATCCTTGGTTGGCTGTAGATAGCTTTTTATTTTGAGAAAATGGGTCAAACCTCTTCTACTCCATTGTCCCTGATGACAGACCATTTTAAAGAAGTCAAAGAACGAGCAAACAACTTTAGCTTAGAAATTAGGAAGGGTAAACTAATCACTTTTTGTAGCTCTGAATGGCCAACTTTCTGTGTCGGATGGCCTGCGGAGGGGACCTTCGACCTGGATACCATCCTGAGAGTCCGGCAGACCGTCTTCTGTCCCCGTACGGATTACCTAGACCAGGTCCCCTATATCCTGGTCTGGGAAGATTTAGTCAAGAATCCCTTCCTTGTCTTAAACCTTTTTTGCCCCCACAGAAACCTGGGTAAGTGTTGGCTGTTCAGATGAAGACTGGATCTGAAACCAAGCCAACAGCACCTCTTTACTCTGTTTTACAGGGAGGGATGGATGAAAAAGTCATCTTCCCTCCCCCCTATCACCCCACGCTGGCACAAGTGGCACCGCCACCAGCACAAGCTGTTCCGCTGCCGCCCCCACTGCCGGCGCAGGTTGTTACCACTGGGGGAGGAGGGCCAGCTCAGAGTACGAGGAGTCTGGCCCAGCCGATTCTACCATCCTCCCATTGCGGGCAACGGGACCCCCTGATGATGCTGGGAACCAACCTGATCACTACTGGCCCTTTGCCACTAGTGATTTATATAACTGGAGGACTCAACATGCTAACTTTTCTGAGAATCCTGGAGAATTAATTAATCTTTTAGAAACTGTTCTGTTTACTCATCAGCCCACATGGGATGATTGCCAACAGCTCCTCCAGATTCTCTTCACGACAGAAGAGAGAGAGAGAGGATTCAGACTGAAGCCAGAAAGTTGGTTCCTGGGGACACGGGAGAACCAACCACCAATTTGGACACTATTAATGCTTCTTTTCCTTTATCACGCCCTAATTGGGATTTCAACATGACAGAAGGTAAGGAGAGACTCCAGGTCTACCTCCAGACTCTGTTGGGGGGGTCTCAAAATGGCTGCTTGAAAGCCCACTAATTTGGCTAAAGTAGATGTTCAACAGGGCAAAGATGAAAGTCCAGCTGCCTTTCTAGAGAGGATCATAGAGGCCTTCCGCCAATTTACCCCTATGGACCCTGAGGCAATAGAAACAAAGGCAGCCATTATAATGGCTTTCATTAAACAAGCTTCCCCAGACATTAGAAAGAAATTGCAGAAGGTAGACAGGTTAGGAGAAAAAACTATTCAAGACTTAGTAGCAGTAGCAGAAAGAATATACAACACCAGAGAAAGCCCTGAAGACAAACAAGCTAAAGCAGCAGACTGTCAGACCAAACACATGGCTCGTATCCTCTCTTGGCGGCCGCTGCAACTGAACCCAGAGAGAGAGAAAGGCGACTCCAGAAAATAGCTGAAGAAGACAATCAATGAAATGAGACCTGCCCCAAAAACAGGTTGAGCAAGAACCAGTGTGCATACTGTAAAGAGGAGGGACATTGGGCTAAAAGTTGCCCCAAAAGGAAAAGACAATCCAGGACCCCCATCCTGACCATTGATGAACTCAGTGACTAGGGGGGACAGGGTTTGGACCCCCTCCATGAATCCAGGGTAACCCTAAAAGTGGAGGGGACCCCTATTGACTTCCTGGTAGACACTGGATCCCAACACTCAGTACTCCTTGCTCCTCAAGGGCCACTTTCGGCCAAATCATCTTGGGTCCAAGGGGCCACCGGTATGAAAAAATACTCATGGACTACCTGAAGAACAGTGGATCTTGGCGTGGGCCGGGTATCCCACTCATTCATGGTTATTTCAGACTGTCCTGATCCCCTCCTGGGTCATGATCTATTGACCAAGATGGGAGCTCACATCCACTTTCACCAAGGGGGCACCAGGGTCTTAGACCCCAGGGGACACCCAATTCAAGTGCTAACCATTAGTCTAGAAGATGAATATTGCCTCCATCAAAAGCCCCCGGAAGCCCTGTCGGATATAGATTTGTGGCTCCAATGGCTCCCAAGAGTGTGGGCAGAAACGGGGGGAATGGGGCTAGCTCAACACCAGCCCCCGGTTTTCATTGAGCTCAAGGCAGGAGTGAACCCCGTCAAGGTACGACAATACCCCATGCCTTTAGCAGCAAGAAGGGGAGTTACGCCCCACATCCGCCGGCTGCTGGAGCAGGGGCTCCTGAGGCCGTGCCAATTGGCCTGGAACACCCCGCTCCTACCTGTTAAGAAGCCAGGGTCTGAGGACTGCTTTCTGGTACAGGACCTCGAGAGGTTAACAAGAGGGTCATGGATATTCACCCGACTGTACCTAACCCTTACACACTATTGAGCACTCTGCCCCCTCATCATGTATGGTATTCAGTGTTGGATTTGAAAGATGCATTACTTAGTCTACCTTTAGCCCCTAAGAGCCAATAAATCTTTGCCTTCAAGTGGTCTGATCCTGAGAAAGGCATCAATGGCCAACTGACCTGGACCCGCCTACCACAGGGATTTAAGAATTCTCTGACCATCTTTGATGAAGCCCTACATGAGGACTTGGGTGAGTTCAGAACTAACCACCCCCAGTTAATTCTCTTACAGTTTGTAGACGATCTGCTTATAGCGGCGGAGGACTATCAGACCTGCTTAAAAGGGACTCAAGCCTTGTTACAGACACTGAGTGACTTAGTATATCAAGCCTCTGCAAAGAAAGCACAGATTTGTAAACCTCAAGTCACTTACTTGGGATACACTCTTGAAGGTGGTAAGCGCTGGCTTTCAGAAGCCCGTAAAGAGACTGTGTTAAAGATCCCCCCACCTGACATGCCACGGAAGGTAAGAGAATTCCTGGGGTCAGCTGGATTTTGTCGCTTATGGATTCCTGGGTTTGCAGAGATGGCCAAGCCCCTCTATGAGGCCACAAAAGAACAGTCCCCTTCGATTGGACTGAGGAAAGACAGCTGGCCTTTGAGAATCTAAAAAAGGCCCTCCTGTCTGCCCCAGCCCTGGGATTGCCAGATGTGACCAAGCCTTTTTACCTTTACATCAATGAAAACAAAGGCATTGCCAAAGGAGTCCTAACTCAAAATCTGGGACCCTGGTGCCGCCCAGGGGCATATCTGTCCAAACGACTAGACCCTGTGGCCTCAGGATGGCCTCCATGCCTTCCCATAATTGCCGCTGTTGCCCTGATAGTTAAAGATGCTGACAAATTAACTCTGGGACAAGAATTGTATGTAATCACCCCTCATGCTATTGAAGGGGTCCTGAAACAACCTCCTGACCGATGGCTCAGTAACGCCCGCATGACACACTACCAGAGTCTTTTACTTAACCCTGACAGGATTATCTTCCAGGCTCCTGCTGCCCTCAACCCAGCTACACTGCTGCCTGATCCGGCCCTGGAACCACCTCTACATGATTGTGCAGGGATATTAGCACATGTGCATGGGGTGCAAGAGGACTTGACAGACTGGCCCCTTCCAGATGCGGAAGTCACTTGGTTCATGGACAGAAGCAGTTTCATCCAGAATGGGCAGAGGTATGCAGAGGCCATGGTGGTATCAGAAACTGAGGTTATTTGGGTGGAGCCATTGCCAGCTGGAACTTCATCACAGAAGGCAGAACTAATAGCCCTAGTTAAAGCCCTGACTCTGGGAAGACACCAAACTAAATTTGTACACGGACAGTCTCTATGCTTTTGCAGCTGCCCATATTCATGGGGCTATCTATTGGGAAAGAGGTCTATTAACAGCAGAAGGAAAAACAATTAAAAATAAAGAAGAGATATTAGCCTTCCTACAAGCCCTGTGGCTACCTAAAAAGCTAGCCATCATACACTGCCCAGGGCATCAGAAAGCTGATACCCCAGTGGCAAGGGGCAACAATCTGGCCAACACCACTGCCCAAAAAGTGGCAATAAAAGCAGTAATTACTCTGCTAGCACAACCACCTGACCCTGGGAATCCCAGCCTACTAGCATCACCAGAATATACTGAAGAAGATGTCAAATGGGCCAGCCAGATACTGATGTCCCATTGCCCCAAACGATCGTGGTTGACGGCTGATGGTAAAGTTATACTTCCGGAGAAACTGGGAGATCAGGTTCTTTTCAAGATACACCGAGCTACTCACATGGGCACTAGGAAGATGCAAGACTTAATAAGACATTCAGGAATAATGTTCAAAAATGCCCACATCAAAGTTGGACAAATAGTAGCTAACTGCAAAGCTTGCCAGTTAACTAATGCAACCAAGACTGACAAAAACCCTGGAAACCGACTGAGAGGGGATCGACCTGGAGCCTACTGGGAAGTCAATTTCACTGAGGTGAAAACTGGTAAATATGGATTCAAATACTTGCTAGTGTTTGTAGGTACCTTTTTAGGATGGACAGAAGCCTTCCCCACCAAACATGAAACTGCACAGGTGGTAGCAAAGAAAATACTCAAAGACATCCTGCCCAGGTATGGCTTCCCAGTCTTATTAGGATCTGATAATGGACCAGCCTTCATCTCCAAGGTAAGCCACGGATTAGCTGCCAGTTTAGGGCTGATTGGAAAT